>KZ310088.1:938476-994438 GCA_000376725.2 Ladona fulva
ATTTAGTTAGAACATGTTTTAAAATACTTCGCAAAAATATGAGACAAATAAAAGAGCTAAACCGCATCCCTTACCATTGCAATACCACAAAAGAAATTATTTTTAAAATTCGTATTTATTTATTGTTATTAACTATCTTTGGTTGAATTTCCAAGAGAAAGAAAGTGGTCATCGTTTCCTACATCTGGGAAGCATTAATGGCTGCACTTCCTGTAACATCGCTCCAGAAGAAAAGTGCTGGACCAATGGGAGAATGAAATGTGCGCACATGTCAAGTCCGAAAGGTTCTAAGGAGAGGTCTAGGATATATAACCGGACCTGACTCTTTTTACTACTTCTATGTTTCTCCTATTCTCGAAGCAGTTTCTCATGCCTAGTATCAAATTAAGACAAACCGGGATTTCTCAGAATGTACTTTCCCTGGAAACTTGAAGCTCCTTATATCTCCGTAATCTCGGGGAAGTAGGATCCCGGGACGATAAGCATTAATGCGCTGACTTGATTCTTGAAGCAATAATCAAAATTTAAGTTAATTCAACCCGTTTTATTCAGACTCCTCTTCACCAATTTCTGGTTAGTTTGGTTTGGAAAGAGTAAAAATAACGTTTCACTAAACTTTCAAACGCTTCTTTGCAGCATGTTCATCCGTTGCTCGCAATCTCGCCTTTTTTTACAACACACGCGCGATTCCCACACTTCCAACGTCTTCAGCTGCTGCATTATTTTTTGGAGGGTTTCATGAGATGCATTTTTTTCTTGAACGTATCCAAGAGTGTTCTATGAATTAATCAATTCTAATTCCTTACTCTTCTAGAAAGATTTCAGCTTCACTTTCCATATTGATGCACATTTAAGAATAATAATAATGGTATTTATTCCTTTGCATTACAAAGTATACAAACATACATGATATAACATAAAAAACATAATATTCAAAGGAATATAGGCACCACTATTGATAATAAATATTAGTTTCGGGGTTACCGACTCTTCAGAAAAAAAAATGCAATAGAAAAAAAATAATGTAGAAAATAAAAGAAACTTGACCAGTGTCACTACAATAAAAAACAAAAATATGATACTTACAATATATAGCACGGTAAACCTTCACACAACCTTCTGTAACAAAAATTCAATATCCTTATAATTCAGGAGCCATTCTTTGACCGCTTTAATAAAGCTCTTTTCATTAAAAGTATTCACAATATTTGCAGGCAAAAACGAAAAAAATTTCGAACTTAAATACAGATATGACTGCCTACACAATTCCTTATTCCTTACTTTACCTTCCTTTTTTCGGTTCTTTATCTTTTTGCAACCATTTGAGTGATAATTAGCAAAAGGAATTGAAACATTTCGAAATTTAGCACAGCGCAAAATGGTTGGAGCATTGCACGAACTTGTATTTTAAGTTTTCATTTGAAAAATAAATATGACTTTCCCAAGCAACTGATTTTTATTGATAACTAGAAGGAAAACCATGTGTTTCACAGCATATGTTTAAATTCCGTTTCCTTTGTTTCCAACATGAAGGGGGTTTTCCTTTCCATCAGTTTGTGTGGCCGGTGCTTCAATGAAGCCGTGACTGCGAACGATGCCGCCAAGCGGACGAACTCGCAAGGTCCTTGCCCACAAAGTCTCCCGAATGGCTTGGAGAAATGTTCTGCCGGGATAGCTCAACGGACAGAGCACCCGACCGGCAATTGGGAGACCCGGGTTCGATTCCCGGTCCCGTCAGACTTTTTTCAAGTCCATTCTTCCTTGGGATTTTTCCTGGGTGCGCACCATATTGCGCAAAGTCACCCTTACCCGTTTCCTTAGCAGACAGCTTGTTTTTCACCAATCATTCCATGCTGATTGCATAATCCTGTATACTCAACGCCCCTTTCACTCCAGAAAAACTTCTGATAAATTGCCATTTTATGCAGATCCTTGACGAATCTCACGTATCTCATTACATTCCAGACATTCCGCCACCTATAAAATGAAAATAATGAAAAAAAAAAATTAAAAAATCTTCCTATAGATAAGGATACTCTGAATATCACGCCAGAACTTCTAAAGGGAAAAAATTCCTTTCCCAATTACCGAAATATTCCTTGCAGACCTATTATTCAATAAAAATGGTACGCCTTACAGCGGGAATGCTTCTAATTTAAGTGGATCCGATGTACGAATCAATCCACAAAAATAACCAAAAACAATAACAAAAAATAACCGTAAACCTTCCTGTATAATGCTTAAATGATCCACAGTGGGACACTCAGGCTTCTTCAAAGGTAAATATTCTATCAATTGCCATCATAAATTGCAGGAGCATTAAAAACAAAGTAGTCTATCTTTATTAACTCATCCGAAGTAACGACTTCGACATAAGTACAGGTACAGAAAGCTGGCTAACAGATGATATTAACGACTACAAAGGATTCNTATTGAGGACAGGGGCTTTAAATAGGTGGAGCGAGCTGAGGAGTATATGAAGCAGCCATAATCCAGTTTTGACCTCACTAGAGCTCGATATATTCTGAGCATTGAGGTTCGGTCCACTCCCCAAGATTGGTTGGAGAGATGCCGCAAGATGTTCAGGAGTTTGAAACATCTGTCTTTCAAATTATCAATGTGGGTTCGCCAATTGAGCCTTTCATCTAGATCCATACCTAGGAAGCGTACTTTTTCAGTAAAATGTAGCAGCTGGTTGTTGAGCATAAGGTAGGGTTTCGGGAATAATCCTCTTAGCCTATGGAAGTGGATGCATTTTGTCTTCTCTCTTGAAAACCGGAAGCCGTTAGAGCGAGACCACTTCTGCAGCCGCTTCAAAGTCAGCTGGAGTTGTCATTCAGCATTCCTTAGGTTTGGAGACCTGCAGAAAATGGCCAGGTCATCAACGTAGAGTGATGCCATTACCGGTCGTCTTATGCACTTGGCTACATCATCTATTGCTATAGCAAACAGAGTAACACTCAGTACAGACCCCTGCGGCAGTCCATTCTCTTGTGTGAAGGATCTAGAGAAATGTTTACCAATCCTCACACTAAAAACTCGATCTGTTAAAAAACCTTTAATAAAAGCAAGGAGGTTACCCCTGATACCCCAGTCCTGCAATTTAAGTAAAATTTTGTCTCGCCATACACAGTCGTAGGCCCGTTCAATGTCAAAAAAGATGACAACAAAATGTTGGCGAAGAAGAAATTCTTCCTGTATGAAATTTTCCACCCTAACCAGGCGATCTATTGTGAGTAACGACTTCGACATAAGTACAGGTACAGAAAGCTGGCTAACAGATGATATTAACGACTACAAAGGATTCTCTGAAGATTTCAAGATACACATATCGTAAGGGCGGTGGTTGTGGGAGTATTTATTTATAGCGGTTGAAAGTTTCAGAGTTCACACAAGTATCCAAACGGTTGCTTGGAGAGCGTCTATTGGTGCACTGTTAGTCAATCCAATAAGCCAAATCCAAATTAATGTACATGTGTGCTTTCTACCGGCAGATCAACGAAGAAATAAACTTTTTTTTAAATGATAATAACAATAGTGTAAATTAGTAGTAGTATTAAGTTGAGGCGCTTCAACTACAAGGTTATTTGCGCCTATGCTTGCAAATTCAGCTCAACTAAAAATCCGTCGATAATCTGACAAATTTGACACAATATTATAAATAAATAGATAAAATATAAATAAATAGATAAAATATAAATAAATAAATAGATAAAAACTATCTTGGTAAAATCCATATATGATTCTGTTCATAAAGTAGAACAAAATATCTTTTCCAAAAAAGGTTTTTGTCGTATCTGTTTATAACCTGGTAGATGTTGGACAATTAATTTCCTTATAGCTAAAACTTGTCAAAAAAAAAACAAATTGTAGATAAATATATGAAAAAGAACAAACAAAAATAAAAAAGTAGATAAAAACTGTGTTGGTAAAACACATAGTTGTTTCTAATCTC
Source organism: Ladona fulva (assembly GCA_000376725.2). Lineage (NCBI taxonomy): Eukaryota > Metazoa > Arthropoda > Insecta > Odonata > Libellulidae > Ladona > Ladona fulva. The sequence continues at coordinate 942,432 of KZ310088.1, forward strand.
AAATTTATTTATGTTGTACAAAATATCTTTGACGTTAAGGTTATATCTGTTTATATAGACCTGCGTTTCTCAAAAACTTTAAAACTCTGTTGAGATTTCCTGTGTCATTACTTAAAATATCTCTAAGCTCACCCCTGATATTTAAATGATTCCTTAAGGCCTGTTATTGTTCGCAGGTTGTGAGGTTGTGTTTAATAGTGAGTTGGGAGTTACATCTAGCGCACATAGGAACTTCCTTACCATCTGTGAAGAGGTATGAGTGTGTAAGAGTGCAGTGGCCTATTCTCAAACGCGCAATCACTACTTCCTCACGCCTGCTCCTGCGACACGAAGTTTGCCATGAGTGAACATCTTGTTTAATTTCCCGGAGTTTGTTGCTGGTTAGATTTTGCCGTTTTCGGTGCCATTTCTCCTGTATTTTTCCCCTGAGCATCATTTTCAAGTCGTCGGCAGAAATATAATCCGAGTCTATTGTTTGTTTACGGAGAGCATTCTTGGCTGCTTTACCGGCATCCTCATTGCCTCTTATTCCAACATGCCCTGGAACCCAACAGAAAATAACCTTGGTCCCCTGTGAGTGCAGGGCGATCAAGGATGTATGGATCTTTTGTACAATCGGGTGTGAGGGGGAAAAGGATGCAATAGCTTGCAATGAACTTAGTGAATCTGTACAGATCATGGATGGTTTATTATGAGACCCAATTTGCTGAAGTGCTGTGTTAATTGCATGAAGTTCTGCTGTGTAGACACTGCATCCTTTCTGCAGTTTCAACCCTGTCACTCCAGAAATGGGAGAGACAACTGCACATGCTACATCCAGGTTAGATTTCGATCCATCAGTAAAAATTGGAGTGTACTCGCTATGATCTGATAGGATCTTAGCAAAACTTCGTTGGTATAACTGTGGGGATGTTGTTCCTTTAGGTAATATGGATAATTCAGTTAAGGTCTCCGGAAAAGGGATGTGCCAAGGTGGGTGTCTTGGAGGCTTATTTAGGTACACAGGAGGTAAGTCCACTGCGATGTCATCTAACAGTTGTTTCAATCGGATTGGCAGAGGTTTAGTGGCCTGTTGTCTGTTATTAAAAAGTGCTAAAAGACGAGGATTAAAAATAATTTCATAGCAGGGATGAGTTTTTGAAGGGAGGATCTTGCTAATGTAATTACATAAAAGTGTCTCTCTCCTTATTTCAAGTGGTGGTTCACCTGAATCCGAATACAAGCTGAGGATAGGGCTTGTCCGGAATGCTCCTGTTGCTAGTCTTAGAGCAGCATGGTGTATTGAGGACAGGGGCTTTAAATAGGTGGGGCGAGCTGAGGAGTATATGAAGCAGCCATAATCCAGTTTTGACCTCACTAGAGCTCTATATATTCTGATCATTGAGGTTCGGTCCGCTCCCCAAGATTGGTTGGAGAGATGCCGCAAGATGTTCAGGAGTTTGAAACATCTGTCTTTCAAATTATTAATGTGGGTTCGCCAATTGAGCCTTTCATCTAGATCCATACCTAGGAAGCGTACTTTTTCAGTAAAATGTAGCAGCTGGTTGTTGAGCATAAGGGAGGGTTTAGGGAATAATCCTCTTAGCCTATGGAAGTGGATGCATTTTGTCTTCTCTCTTGAAAACCGGAAGCCGTTAGAGCGAGACCACTTCTGCAGCCGCTTCAAAGTCAGCTGGAGTTGTCTTTCAGCATTCCTTAGGTTTGGAGACCTGCAGAAAATGGCCAGGTCATCAACGTAGAGTGATGCCATTACCGGTCGTCTTATGCACTTGGCTACATCATCTATTGCTATAGCAAACAGAGTAACACTCAGTACAGACCCCTGCGGCAGTCCATTCTCTTGTGTGAAGGATCTAGAGAAATGTTTACCAATCCTCACACTAAAAACTCGATCTGTTAAAAAACCTTTAATAAAAGCAAGGAGGTTACCCCTGATACCCCAGTCCTGCAATTTAAGTAAAATTTTGTCCCGTAAACCTTCCTGTATAATGCTTAAATGATCCACAGTGGGACACTCAGGCTTCTTCAAAGGTAAATATTCTATCAATTGCCATCATAAATNCGCGAATAAAAGTTTATTTCTTCGTTAAGACTACGCAGAACCTCACGTGAAGAGTTGGGTGGCCGGTAAAAAGCACACACATTTGTATTCGGCTTATTTGGCTGACTAATCGTGCACAAGACGCTCTCGATGTTCCCGTTTAAAAACGTATGTGTGCTACTCTGCAGTGAACTTTTGACAGCTATGAATACTCCGCCACCTAATCCATCCTAGGCATCATGGCATCCCAGCCGCACATTACTAATTATATAATTTCAGCTTTTATTTTTGAGTTAACCTTCACTCGAAATATTTTTCTGCGATTTCCTTTTCCCAGCCTTTTCGCTGATAATGTTATTTTAACGCGAAACTCAGGCTCTAGTCTACGATTTAAGTTGTTTAAACTGAAAAATGTTCAATTATGACAACTTCCAACGACGTGTTTAGTTTGAAAAGAATTTTGAATTTTATTTATGGCTCACGCCTCACGAGAAGAAATAAATTCTCTTCTTGCCAAATTTTAGAATTTACTGATTTGTATTTGAGATCAAGTCAGAAATTAAAATTGTTTGGTATCTGGGCGTGGCTGTTTTCTTCTATTATCCCATATTTTGGAATATGAGACTAATTTTAGAAGACAGTTTAATGGTCGTTGGTCTTTTCCGGTTTAAGTATTATTCTTTTAAAACGTACATACAGTATCTTTCAAGGTTTAAATTGCTGGATTTATCAATTTAAGCTCTTTGTATGCCTTTCAATGAAAATATTTGGAGCGTAATTACAACATGGTAACTGTCTGTCATCTGTTAGTCAGGGCAGCTTTCTGAGCAGCTAGTTTTACTATTATCATCCATCCTTGATCTCTATTTCTTCTGTTCCATTTTTTTTATTTTTAATTTGATTTTAATTTTCAAAATCAAGCATTATCGGTGGTACTTTATTTTCAATCAGCGTTACTTTTGTGATCATTATCAATTACGTATCAAGCTGGAAATTTTTAGATTACAATATTTGTTAGTTTAGCAGTAATTACTTTCTCAAACAGGATTATCTTTATACGAGTAAAAGTTGCTTGCATACTGCAAGCTTAATGTAAGATGGATTAACTAAGGCATTACACACCACCTGCAACACTCCGCCTGCCATATATCGGCTGCCATCCACCAACTGCAATACCCTAATTGAATTTTTGAAAATACGTCCGTACGAATTGCCCTAAACTAAGGACCAGCAGAACAAAATCCTTTACGCATACAATAGACGACTATATCTTCTGTCGATGACGTGAATTGCAACGTTCTATCTTACTGGAAAGTACCCGAAATGAATTTTTTGAAAAATTGGACTCACTAATTGATCTAGCATCGAACCTGGGGCCACTAGGGGTAAAGTTCTTGTGCTATTAGGGATAAAGCCTTTAAAAAAATCGGAAGATAAAAATAGTTCTAACGACTCCGTAAATTTCAACGTTCTATCTTAATGCAAAATACGCTAAACGAATTTTTGAGAATGCGCTCAATGCATTTAAACGGGAAAAGTACAGTTTTTGGGGCCTCCTAGGATCGAACCCATGATGCCTGGGATNAAGGAGGATCCATCAAATTATAGGCCTATATCATTAACATCATTGAGCGGCAAAATAATGAACATATAATAGTTAGTTCCTTAATGGGATTTCTCGAAACGTCCAAATTCATAGTGAGTAACCAACACGGTTTTCGTAAGACACGATCCTGCGAATCTCAGCTAGCGTTGTCAGTTCACGATGTCTTGAAATCTGCCGAAAATAAAAGGCAAGTGGACGCAATATTTTTAGATTTTCGGAATGCATTTGATAAGGTAGAAGCGTCTATATAAAGAGACGATTGTTAAAGAATGTTAACTATCAGCTCAGTATGCGAAGGCATTACTTTTTTTGACTCGAATGTATCGATGAATTGGAAAAATAGATGAGCGAAACATTGAATCGCCAAATTGAATCTGCTGTTGAAGTGTACGAGACTTTCCGATATTAATTATACTCAAGTATTAATTATAAAGGAAGACCGATTATTATAGAATATCAACTAATTTGGAATGTTAATTATGATCGAACATTAATTGCTGCTTTGATTTCTGAACAGATATCTCTCGTCCAAATTTTTATGAAAAACTGAACTCTTAAGTAATTAATTAGAAGCTTGCTTTAGTAACTTAATGTTTCTGTGCGATTTTAAGCCACTTATCTCAAGGTCTGTACACTCGTTTCGTCCCCGAGAGAAGAGCATCCTTCGCTCTATTGACGTAAGTTTTCTTACCGAGATGTACCTGGAGCTACGCAGGGAATTCCCCAAATGCCCGCGTAAAATTCGTTTATCTTCGGAATTTAACGTGTATAGGCAAGCGTGCATACTTATTTCCGTCCCCGCAGGTCTTATTTCTCTAGAAGTATCCGATGAAGGCAATTAAATGTAGAATGTGATATATATTCACATGGAAAATGATGTCAGAAACGGAAATTTCTAAGGTAAACTCGAGGTACCCTTTTTAATCCAATGTTAGATGTGAATCTCCTCATATAATAATAGTTCCGTAAAATGATCAGTATTCTTTGTCTACAAACAGAATTTAGAAATTTGAACTCAGAAATTGTCGCTTACTGATGGATATTTGTTCAAATAGTATTTGTTATGATTATCGTTCAATGAGTAATTAGCTACGCAAACTTACGCCTTCGTCAGCATTGCTCGAAATTTTTTGCACTTAATGATTACAAAATCGCGCAAGCTTCAGATGGGATGATTTGGCTACATCTTATCAAAAGTTGTCTGGTTCGCATTTTAACAGAGAAAAGAGATTCGCTCTAAGAATGGAATAGTATATGCAATAAGCGGTTTTAGGTTTTTCTTGTGTAATTAGGATGAGCTTTCCTGAAGAATCCCCACCTTACAGTACCGCTTTGAGAAGAACATAATTTTGGGATTTCACATCGTCCAATGTTCACCTATACCTTCATATTTATTCAATGAAACCAATTAGACTTGAGAACAATCGCTTGGAGTAAGTATTAGCATACATACATCAAATGGAAATTTAGTCTCTTAACACGAGTCACACTTAAAAAAAACACCTGCGAAATTTAAGCAATTCGCTTTCCTTTTTTCGTATCCACGCGAAATCGCTTGTTTTGTTGAGAAAATTTTCTGTCGAAGTGACATTGACACTTGCTAATCGACCTTCGCCGGAAAATAATTGAAAACGACTTTTGGCTGCGCGAATGGAATGCTGTGAGATTTTTAGCGTTATTTATTTTTATAAGTTTTTCTCGTTTTGTACCCGAAAACTGTAGTTCTTTCAGTTTTTTTCGTTTTTCCTAATGTTAACAGCCGCCATCCATTTCGGAACTCCGTGGGAAGTAATAGAAATAGCCCGTGCTTTCAAAGAAATAATACCCCATACGCAGAAATATATAGTACTACATCAGTTATTACTACTATGTAGTATATTTCTAGTACAGGCGAGATTCTTGAGTTTTCTCGCTGAACATTTTCAGAGATGGAAATAACTATGGAAAAATTGTTGTACTTTTACCACAAGTTATTTCCATTATGGATTACCACAACACCTCGCCTACTTCAGTGAAGTTTACTTCAGTGAAGTTTATTTTCAGAGAGTTTTTTCATTACCTATGAGTGATATATTTAAGTTATTGATGTGGAACCAATGGAAACAAGTGTCCCTACATCTTTGCCTCTTCTGAGTATAGTCCGATGAAGCCAAGAATCACGCAAATGCTCTCAGACACATGTTGGGATCCTTAAAAGACAGGATATTAAAAGCTAGGCTGGGATTGCTTGCTAAATTCAGAGAAACTACAATTGTGGAAGACGTAAATGGCAGTGATATTGGTATTGTGGGACCCCCTTTTTCTTTGGCCTATCCGACGAAGAGCGTAAAATAAAAGAAATAGATGCGAGGACAAGTAGTTTCAAAGTCTGATTCCTTCAGCGAACGATACGCGACAAAAATCGATCGTTTGATATTTATACCCCTTGCCTCGCGCTGAAAGGCGGCTTGCAGGCTATTTATGTAGATGTAGAATTTTTCTGCTCGTATTTCTACTTTGTTTTTGTATGGAAAAGTTGTAATTTCCCTTATCATTTGGAGGAAATATTCATCCATTCAAAGCCTGAAATCTCTTGAAAGCATTATTTTATTGCAAACCTGTCTGCGATCACCTTTTTCATGCTTTTTGCGGAAATGTGTTCTGTTTCACTTCGTTGTCCTTGCTTCGGCCTTTTCCTGCCCATTCCAAAACCGCATTGCGACCCTCTCGTTTTTTGATTCTTCAATTCGTTTTCATTTTTCATATCGTATTCCTTTATTTCAGTTTCGATTGAATTAACGCCATTCTCTTCTTCCGTACTGCCCTCTCGCAAATGCTCATTTCTTTCTTTCTCCATTCACATTGGTATGGCAGTCTCATTCATTCTTTCAATTTGTCCTAACCACTGTACTCTCTGGGCCTTTATGAGCCTTCTATGCCTTCTCCTTTAATGTATTTATTTAATTCATCATTATAGCGGATTCTGTACAAGCCATTTTCTATGACTGGTCCATATATCTTTCTTAGAATTTTTCTTTCAAAATTCCTCATAATGTTCTCTTCTTTTGAGGTTAAGGACAATGTCTCTGCAGCGTACGTCACAACTAGTCTTATCAATGTTTTATAGTGGTGTGATAAAAAAAGCAGATTTTAAATTTCTCGGGCTGTATAATTCCAATTGTATTGAGTTATGTCCACGTATATCTGAGTTTTTTAGTTCCTCGATATTGATGGTTCTGAAGACATACCAGCTCGGGTATTCAAGGAAGTAGAGGAAAGCGTAGCCCCCTTTCTGAAAGTAATATTTGAAAATTCTATGAACAAAGGAAAAGTTCCGAAAGACTGGAAAATTACGAATGTTACTCCAATATTTAAAAGCGGCTTAAAGGAGGATCCATCAAATTATAGGCCTATATCATTAACATCATTGAGCGGCAAAATAATGAACATATAATAGTTAGTTCCTTAATGGGATTTCTCGAAACGTCCAAATTCATAGTGAGTAACCAACACGGTTTCCGTAAGACACGATCCTGCGAATCTCAGCTAGCGTTGTCAGTTCACGATGTCTTGAAATCTGCCGAAAATAAAAGGCAAGTCGACGCAATATTTTTAGATTTTCGGAATGCATTTGATAAGGTCCCACGTAATAAATTATTATACAAATTAAAAGTTGCGGGTATCAATGGAGAAGTAATAAACTGGATTAAGGACTTCCTCTCCGACAGAGAACGAGTAGTACTAGATGGTGTAAGTTCCAACTCGGTCAAAGTGACCCGGGCGTGCCACAAGGAAGTGTAATTGGACCTTTACTATTTTTAGTGTACATCAACGACCTTAGCAATAACATTAATAATAAATTTAGGATATTTGCGGACGACACGGTAATTTATAGGGAAATAGGAAGATCAGCGGATAGATTAACCCTATCGTGTGATTTAGATAAAATTATGAAATGGTGCGATAATTGGCAATTAGAGCTCAATAAAAATGTCAATGATTATTCGTACAGGCTCCGAGGGCAAACTTTATCAACAGTAGAAACGGTGAAATACCTTGGGAGTAACCCTCACCAATAACTTAACCTGGGGTACCCACATCCGTAATATATGTGGTCGAGCCCTTACGAAACTCGGATTCGTTTTGTCGGTAGGAGTGAAGAAAAAGTCCGTGAGCGATGTTAAGTTGCGTTGGTCAGGTCTCACCTGGAATATGCGTGTAGTGTATGGGACCCTGCAGAAAAGTGTTGTAATCGGGAATTAGAAAAAGTACAGCGAAAGGCGATACGTTTTGTAAAGAATTGCTACGACAAGTCAGTGAGTGTTACGCAAATGATAGAGAAAGCACGTTCACAGATGATGTAGCTGACATAATGCGTCTCCCATGTGATGTAGGCCGTTCTGATACTGCGAGAAAGATCAGGGAAGTAGATGCTAGAACAAGTCGTTTCAAAAATTCATTCTTTCCGCGAACGATACGCGAAACCAATCGATTAGTGAAGTAGAGTCATGGTGCTTGCACCCCCTGCCACACACCGAAAGGCGGCTAGCAGGGTACTTATGTAGATGTAGATGATATTAGCTCGCTATACCCTCTCCCCTGTATTCTATCTGTTGCACAGGTGCTTATCTTATTCTCATTATCTATTAGTTTCCCTAGGTATCTAAAGTTAGATACTCCTTGAAATGCTTTGCCCCCCATCAGATCTTTCAGTTTTCTCCTTGAATTTGATGTTTGCATATATTTGGTTTTACTATCATTCATCAAAGGCAAATTGACATTTTTTTAATATGGCCGCCCTAGAAAGTGGGCATTCAGAATTATTGCAACGGAATAACTTTCGCGCATCGTTCGCGGAAAAAACGAATATTTGAAACGACTAGTTCTAGCATCTATTTCTCTGACTTTTATTTAATCAGAACGGAAATTTAAAAAACAACTAAGAGGGCTCTAGTTTACCTTCTTAATTCTGAAGGAACGTTGGTAGTCAAGACTAAGACTTTGATCTACTTCCAAAACATAGCTAAGGTTGAAGTATTTCTTAAGTAGAAAGGAATGGATGAAGGTGAGTCATGTAAATACATTGAGAAGTAAGATTTAAGTATTTGGGTTTATTCGAAGGCAACTGGATGAAGCAAAATCAGAAAGAAAATAGTAAAAACATTATAAATGACTAATATCATGCTATGTAAATTCGTAATATAATAGTATCGTACGTTGATTTAAAACCTCTACTCGTGCTATTATTGAGATTAAGGATAATTCCCCCTCTATATCGATCTCGATCGTAGGATTTTGTTTCAATATTTCTTAGATTGTTTTAGATTTTTAGATTAGTTTCAGTATTCGTAACTCTACCTCGTCTTATACCCCCAATTCATAATCTCCCCGTGAAGTTTACAGTTCCAAGGTCTTCAATTTATTCTCTTGTTGTTCCTTTAATTTGCTGAAAAGTGGAGGGCAATTTCTCTTCCTCGTCGTAATTACGTTGAAACTTTTTACACGAATATCTTTTTCAGAATATCAAGAGGGCGGCAAATGGAAGAGAAACTAATTTCGACATTTGTCTTGGTTCGGAGTTTTTGTGGTAGAGCATCGTATTTTTTTCAATTAAAGGGGTAAATTGTGGTTGGCAGATAGAAATGGCTCGTCAACTTATAGCAAGATCCCATTTCAAGGCTCCATAGCAGCAGTGGCTGTCATCACGTGGTCACCATTGGTTTCAGAAACTATCACCAATTTCCCCTCAACGGCCTTAGCTGAGTCAACTGAAATGGCTTTCGATTGGAAAAACGGGCAGCCGCATTCCAATTGGAGCAATGGATGGCTCAAACGGGTGCCGTTCGCATTGCGAGCTAAGGAAAGTTTGCTGTGCCTTGTGGATTGCTCTTATAGAGCATCGCAATATCGGAACACATCAAACGATATGATATTTAATCGACGGTTCAATTGAAGAATTCAAACCCATTGTCTAAAATACTTTCGCAATTTCGAAGAGTGTCGAAGTTTGTTACCAATTCGTCCGCAATGACATATTATCAGTTATTTTGAGTGTCTTTTATTTATCCGCTTCCGAAATCATTTACGCGGAATCTTGTCTTTGAAAGGAAAATGTTGGCATTTCTTTAACTTTTTAACATTCTCGCAAATCCGTGGTCTAGTGCTAGCAAATTAGTTTTTAATGATTTAAATTTCAGATTTTTCTGGCAGAAAATGTAATAGAGATGAAAATTTGTTTAAAATATAGCGTACGTGTTATTTTTTATCAATTTAAGTCGTTTACTTAGACATCAAATTCATCTTATAATAAAACTGAAAATAAGAGCTAGCGGAAAGCTGTCGTAGAATTTTCGCAGTAATTTCAATATATTCGCCGTATTTCACTACATTTTCTCAAATAATCATAGCCGAAATTAAAAATTGTTTTTCAGAAGTAATCAAAGACTGTTAAATAGCCTAAATCATCAATGGAATCATCTTATAATTTGTAAGTATAAATAAAGATTAACAAATGTTCTAAGCATACGTAACTATCCTATTATAAGTAAATGCAATTAATAATTATTATTTACCCTCGAGGCAGTCCTAGGCACATGTTGTCGTCTCCTAAGTATACACCCTTCCATTTCCTTGTTATTATTATTTTTGCAGCCACGAAAAACGAGTTATTTACCGTGTGTGTATGACAGATTCTTTCCTTCGATCCCTCGCAATCTCTTTTGCGGTACAGAGAGATTAAAATTTATAGCTTCACTTCGTAGTGTATTTGAATTTTCAGACTTTGTGGAGATGATGCTGAGAGTAAATCTATATTCTGTGGATCTGACATGTGCGTTCAAATATTGCCCAGGGGTGAGCTCAAGTTTTTAAATCCTTTGGAGCATCCTTCATTTCAGCCCTGGAGAATGCCTCATAGGAATACTAACTTCCGAGTTTGCTCCGGCCTTACGTAATAATACAAAAGAATTCCGCCAAATAAATCTTGGAACGTCAGTCTCATAGAAGTCTTAACATCTACTTTGCGTAAGAGCAATGAAAATGAAAACGGTCGATGTTCTCTAACTAATTATCATCAATGGAGGTCGTCAAATTTGGGTTTCGCAAATTTCCGGAAACGGTGTATGCAGAGAAAACGCTTATTGCCCTTGTAAAGATTCCATATCTATATTCTCTCAAGGGTGCGTGCCGCGATAACATGCTCGGATGCGTATTTTCGAGATTTCACGAAACGAATACGGATATTCCCCTCGCGCTTTGTCTTGTTTAGAAGAGCGTTGAAATCTCCGTTCTGACGTCACACGATGGAGTAGACGTCATCGCCTGCTGCGGTTGCAGCTTTTCCTCATTCATCTGTTTCTTTTCCTCGTACCCTTTACTCTTATGATTCGTATAGTGGAAGAACTTTATATAGTGTTTTGTATAGTGGAATAACCTTTAAGTTGGATTAATGAGCTAATTCGTCGTATGAATGGATTCGTATGCTATTCGAACCTTAGTCCAGCATTCTGATTCCCGCCTTTTCAGCCACACTCAGTAGTAGTTTACTGCCATTTGATACAACGATAAGAGGAAACCAATTTTGAGCTCTGCTTTCGAATTAAGTTAGACGCCAGTGTTTTGGAAGGGATTTATATTAAAGAATCCGAAGCCGATAAGAATCTAGGATAGACCCCGGCGATTGAGGTTTTGTAGTTAACTTAAAATGATGGAAGCTATAATTACTGTAATCTAAAAGTGAGAAATTTATGATGCGTACGTTATTTAGGAGTACTGCAAGAACAGAGGAGATGGAGCGAAAGAAGTTCGGAAAGAAATTACGCCATAGTTTGAGTCTGTAATCGGATCAATGCGGCTAAACACTAGTAGGTAAAGGGCTAAGTTACGAATTCAATTCAACGAAGAATCGTTAAATACATTATAAGTAGCGTTTATTTTTACTCTAAAAAGTTCCTTTTCTTCAAAAATAAATTAGAATAAATGATGAAAGGAATATTTGTCGGCACTGATTACGAATTTTGTGTAGTCAGCAATACTCACGTAACTCCGCATTTAATTTGTACTCATAACTCACGACGGTTTCAGCAATTTATGACACCATAAATATTAAATAATAAATCGTGCCACCATATTATGCTATATTATAAAGTTTCGCAATATTTGCCAATTTGCACTCAGAGTAAAATGAACGTTTTCAAAGTTTAAAGTAAAGATATCTAATAGCCAATGGTTAACATCGATTTAATTCATGGAATTGTTAAAATATTCGATGATACACGGAAAATTTTAAATTTCTTGAAGGATATTACACTTAAAGTCAGACGCTACATCAGATTTTCTTGTAACGATCATAGACTAAGAAATGAAGGAGAAAAAGTCTGCCGTAGCCGTTTTGTAGAAATAGCTGTAAGAGCGGACAGCACGAAAGTTACGTTTGGATTTGTATTCTTCATAAATCAGTCAGTTCAACATCTCATGCATGCAAGTGTAGTAGCGAGATATTCAGCAGCAGCATCCTCATCAGCTCTCATCTCAAATAACACTTCATAGAAAGCTAAAAATTGCCGTTTTTAGTATAATTTGGCTCCAGTTCGTCTGTCTGCCGAAGCCTTGATTCATGGTAGATGACTTCTAGACTCTTATCTATGATACTCTTTAGTCGAAAGTCTGTCTTGTCAGAATTAGAGAAAGTATTGGAAAGTTACCGCAAACAATATTGCGATGTCTGCAATTTTCTCGAACCGATGGGAAAATATTCAAAAATAAATTTCGGCGAGTCCGAAAAAAGACATGCTCGGAATAACTTTGTATAACTTCCGAATATATATTCCGCAATTGCTTTGCCAACTTTGTTTTGACGCTGTACTAAAGTGCTTTTCGGATGGGGTTTTGTTTCGTAAGAAATTCTCGGCAGGTGATACTTGCAGGGGCTCTTCTTCAGGTACCTTCCGCACTTCCATGAATGGGATTCGTTATTGCCAGAGGCTGGTGAATGCATATCCTAGATTTCGAACGCATTCAGCATTAATCAACTTCATTGAAAATGAAAATCTTTCTCATCTTTGGTGAATCAACACAAATATAGCTGATCCACCTGGAAAGTATGCTACTTTTGATGTTCATGGAGGACAATTTCGCCAAGCCTTCGCTAGAGAAACTTGTGAATAATTTTCTTTGTAAATGGAAAAATAAATACCTCCGATAGTATTAACCCTTTGGCTGTGAATTCGGATTTCATGCAGTTTACTAAAAAATGTCATTTCTCCTTAAAAATATCTACTATATCCCTTCGTTGATTTTTACTTACAATTATTTGGAGAAGTCAATATACGCATTAATTGTGCATAAATTATGCGAATCCTACGTAACTATTTACACAGCGAAGAGATGTGTTTTATGTATTTTTACCAGAGACTGTACATTTTATAAAATGTTATGAGTTATATCTTATGTTTTATTTTGATAAGCGGAGCTCCTCTCATAATTGCATATATCCACATCTACATAAATACCCTGCAAGCCGCCTATTGGCGTGTGGCAGGGGGTGTAAACACCAAGCATTCGAGTTACCTCTTTAGTTTATTGTTATCGCGTAATTTTCGCGGAAAGAATCAGTCTCTAAAACGACTTATCCTCGCATCTATTTCTTTATTTCTCGCTCACTGTCGAATCGGCCGAAGTAGTAGAAGGGGGTCGCATAATACCGATTGCATCATCCGCAAATGTACTTTCTCTGAATTTAGCAAGCAATCGCAGCCTAATCTCCTTTCTTTCAAGGATTCCCAACCTGCGTCAATATATATCATATTATGAGACATGAAATGCTTTGGATAGAGATTTTATTTAGTTTTTTCTTGTATTTCTGCGACCACACACAGTAAAAAAATGAAATTTCAATTATACTTCTATTTTGCTAAAAATACGATAAATCCCTAGTTGCAGATGGTTAGTTTGCTGTAATAACCTATATCTACTTTTCATACAACTCTCAAATTTGTACTGTTAAAGAGTAGTTTAAAGATTAGACTTCCCTTCTTAATTAAACCGGATTTGTTTTTCAACGACGTAGTAGCTATTGTACTTAGTAGAGGAAGAGAACAACCCAAGAAGATAACGTAAGAGGGAAAGTGGATGAGATCGGAACATCCTCCTGGCGGATTCTCTTTTTACTCCCTGTGTTTTTAAGAGTGCACGCCGAAGCACGTTAAGAGTATCCTTAATACCTTTACAGGAATAAAATTGTTCGTTAAATTTATGAAGTGTTGAAGAACATATTTACTGGTAAATAAATGTCTTTCAAATTAGGTTGACTCGAATAAATTGTAATAAAGAGAGAATGAAGAAATCATCAATTTCCAGATGAAATATTTCCGTTAAAAAGTTGTTTAAGTAAATGAGTTACCGATACCTCATTTTGGACTGTTTGTCGCGATCCTCCGTACTCACGAAGCTACTTATTTCAATGTAGTAATACTTATTGCAATGTAGTAATACTTACGATGTTCTTGAGTTTCCTCTCCCGTTTCGTCCCTCACACATGGCAATTGCAATCTCGGCTGAGGAATGCTTACGATTATCGGAAAATTTACTCTAAAGAAGAACGTGTTATAGATACTGATCAAAGAATTAAAGAGTACTGTTGGCTTGCTACGAAGAAAGCTGCGTGGAAAGGAGAAGTTTGTCAGACATATTTTTTAGATTTCATGAAGCCATCGACAGTCAAATAACATCGTTTTACTTTACGTATTTTTGCATTTATATGTATAAATAGTTACAATTTTAATCGAACTCTTTTCTTTTATTCTGGCGTTATCGTTATTATTCTGTCCCGATTAAACAAATTTCAATATTTTTAAATGCAAAGTTGTACCCCGAATCAATCGCAGTCGAAATACGTGATTTTCGTCGGCCCAATATATCGCGTTAATTCGGGGTATTAATGATAATAAAAAAGAGGTATTTGCATACGTGTGGATACCTAAGATGGATCGTATAATTATTCTACTGCAAACTTGAGAAAGCCATCTTTATAATTAATCTATAATAGCATAAGAGATGATTAATGTATATATTCTATGAATAGCTTTTGTAGGATTGGATTAACCTCGTGTGTTATAACTTACATGGTGAAGCTGAATGTTATCTCAGCTTTTGATGCAAGTTCTCTGGTGATGTTGAAGCAAGAAATTACAGTGTATTTCATCGAGACAGGCGCACGTGTCTCAGAGGCCCATTCGGAGAATAAAATGAAGCAACCTCTCTCCTAGAATGCAAGGCTGCTTATTCTAGCGCTTAGTACGCTCTTCTTTTAACCCTTTCCTATCGCATCGTGGTCCATCATTCTCCTATGTAATTTCACAGGTTTCTATATCTGTTTTCTCTTTCATAGAATACATTTAAGGGAAGGAAAGTTTGGACACTAATTCCGGAGGTTTCTTTCACCGATAGGGTGTTACATTAAAATCTTTTGCAATAGTGGAAAAAGGAAACCAAGTAAGGAAATGGGAAGCTAAATATGGTTTTCGTGAGGCCTAATGAGCAATCAGAAGTAACATGAGAAAAGATGTAAGATAAAGAGGAGAGAATGAGCGAAATTTACGAGTCATTAATTTTTTAAAAGGTATTTAGGGTATTTAATTGCATTGAGAATGTTTTTGATCGGTTATAGCAAATTCGATGGAGTTGTCCGATTATAGATTGGAAAGATACGCTGCTCATACAGAATTTAAACTTTAATGAAGGCGACAAATTAAACGGTGGCTTTGGGATTCTCATATCAAAGCATTCCAGTTGGTGAAGAGACTTTTCATCCCCATTTTCTAATATTTAATACTCTGTCACAGATTAATTTGTAAAGATACGTAAATAATGAAATGAGTGAAAGTGGGACAAGGACGATAAAAATCCGTGATATTTGCTGATAAAAGATTCTGAAAATTGGCTGAAGATGAATCTAAATTCTTGGAATTTTAATGCATAGGTTGGGATGGAAATTTATTCGCCGTATTTCACGGACATATGAAATGCAGAGTAAACGAGTTTGGGTGGATGACAAGTGCCGTACATTATACGAAGACAATCTAATTGAGGATAAAAAGAAGAAATTAGGTTGCATATTTAATATCTTTAATTTAATTTTTAATTTGATATCTTTAATAATAATAATAAGACCTCTGGATGGCCATGTGGGTAAAGCGTTCGATTCCGGCGAAAGTGGTTCCGGCTTCGACTCCAGGTGGGGGTCTCCGTGAGAAATTACTTAAAAAGTCGAAGCACTTTTACAATCACTACTGCGAATAATAATAAAATAACATTACTTTAAATTTGGGTGAGAATGAGACTACTATTTATAATCAATAACATATAATAGAAAGTCTCTTCTTTCCCTAAATATAACCCTGAATGTATAAAAAAAAGCTGAGCAGCTGAAAGGGGATTGTGGCTCTTGGTTAAAATTATGCGATCCATTTGAGCAGTTTAAGGTATAAATGGTATAAATGCTGGATTATTTTATTTGGTTTTATATAATAATTAATTTTAAAATAAATGAGGATTTGAGCTCTGGAAAAAGTAAAGGTTAGCGTGTGTCGAATTCAAAATAAGTATGCTAATAGAATCTCATAAATCGGCCTAAAATTCGTGGTAGTTTTTCACACTGAAGAATAAAGTCTGATTTTTTTATTATTTTGGGTAAGTATGCTATTTAAATAGGAAATATCATCGTAGTGAAGGGATCTATAAATGATGTATAATTGAAGCAGAGAGGAAAAAGGCTGATTCAAGGACGAATTAAACAATGCGAAAAGACGCTCGGGTTTTTATCATATATATAAAAAGCAAATGCCTGTCCGTCCACCCATTTATCTCAGAAACGGCTAGACTTAGAGATCTGAAACAAATTGCATTGTGTTTCTTCGATGCTGAAACCCCCAGAAAAACAATTCTCATCTCTGTAAAGACCCGGGTTCGAACCCAGGAGCCCATAATACGTTTCCATAAGAGATGAACGTAAAGTACGTTTCATGACTTGCAGAGGTTCTTCCTTTTATAAAATTAAATTAGAAACAATGGTCCTACGAAATTGAGACAAGTATTTAAAGAAAGGAAAATGATCATAGAATCTTATTTTAATCGTGAATCATTAATATAATTTCGAAATTGCGATAACTTTGATAAAATACACGGAAAATTCGTAACATTTCACGGAAATAAACAACCCATCCCTTTCACGACCAAGGCAATTGTTGAATATTGATTTCATGAGTTATCGCACATAAAAACACGAAGGTAATCAGTTAGCATTCTTTTCCATAAGAAATGTACGTAAAATAGGTTTTCTTTACCTGCAGCGGTTGTTTCTTTTACAAAAGTAAATTAGAAACAATAGTCCTACGAAATTGAGACAATTGTCACAAAAATGGAAAATGATCATAGATTCTTATTTTAGGGGTGACTTATTGATGTAGATCCGAACTTTCTTTAAAACGTACGGAAATTTCGTAAAGTTTTTGGGAAATAAACAACCCATCCCTTTGACCACTAAGGCCATTGTTGAATGTTGATTTCATGAATTATCCCACATAAGTGCACGGGGATAATCAGTTTTTATAATTTTTATAAGAAATTTAGGTAAAGTAGGCTTTCGTGTCTTGAAAACAGTAGAATAAATATTATAAATAATGGTAAGAAATATATTGAGTTATTATGATCTTACAACGGACTGTTTCTGGCTTTGAAGGACCAGATATATACGATATGAGATAATTTTAAACTAAATTAAGTTCCGTCATGCTTGACGGGGGCGTTTACTAGTTAATTAATATATTACATCGGTAAGCGTTGGCAAGGAACTTATTGAATTAAGATGGGAATCTTTTGAAAATGAAAGACTAAAATTGTGGGTTTAGCAACCTCTAGAAATAATCCTTTCTCTTAAGACGTAGTTATTATTATGTGTTCATTATCAAAAATTAGTGGAGGAGACTCCAGGTCCAGTCGCTTCAAAAATTCATTTTTTCGGATAGGAAAATAGCAACGGTACGTGCAACCCCTGCCACACTCCCGGAAACTACCGCCGGGCTATTTGTTTAGGTGTGGGTTTTGAAGACTGGTTCAAATATTTTCGGGAAAGGGGCGATAAGAATGAGTCAGTGCCAAAGGGAGTGATTTTGGAGAGAATTTGCATGAGAAGTGACGGAAAGAGACAAAAAAGAATGCATCTGAAGCTGTTTACGATTGAAATCAAAGGACAGCTGCGCAGACGGGAAGTGAAATTGCGACTTCATGTTGGACATTTTGAAAGGTCGGGTGTTAACCTGCTCTCAGCGTATGTAAGTGATATCCTTTCAGTTATCGAGGACACACGACCAAATTTACGTTCAGAATATCGTAAAAGTGGTCCGCTACCTCACAATAGTGGTTTGATTTAAAAAATAGAGAATTTGCTGTAATTGTGATGCTGAAGACATATGAATCATATGTGAAGGCGTTGAAACATTTTTACAGAATACGCGCATTTCATCGGTCTTCATCTCCCTTTAAGTTTGCCAATGTCAATGAATACAAACAAGGGTTGAATCGAAGACATACGTTGTTTCGCCTTCATCATCAAGTGGCTAATGAAACGCCTCATCATAAAGTCATAAATATGGGCGATTACTGACGGTGCAATGAATTTTTCCTAAGATTGAAACTCTAGGACTAGATAGATTTTAATCTTTTACGCCGATTAACAACAATATAACACATATTCGAATTTTTTAAAAAGCTCATCAGACTGGCATTGCTCTTATGCATCTCTGGATGAAATTGGGTTGCCGTAAGTTGAGCCGTTTCGTTGCAATTGATTTTTATACATCACGAAAAAGCCCAGATTCGCAAAAAGTGCCGTTTTTTGGGTACCGTGGTTTAAATATTTCTTCACGGTAAATTTAGTTCTTCGATGCCATCAACAAATCCCAGCAATAGTATATAAAATTACTTTTACTTTAGTGTAAAAATTGTTCATATGCGTTGAGCACTAAGCTCGTAATAAATTAAAGTCCAGGGGCACATAATTAAAAATCCGATAATAGTCGTATTAGAAGATTCAGTTTCACCAATACCTCGCCACGAACTAGGCTGGACGCACTGAAAATTCATTCAGTCAATTCCATCTGCCACGCGAGTGCTGTGTTATTAATCAAGATGTTGCGTTCCCCAAGGTTCCGGGTTCGAGTCCCGGATAGTCGGATTTTTCCGGTTAGGGAATAGCATTGTCGGCTAAATAGAACTTTATAAGCATTTAATTTCTTTATTTTAAAAATGGGAATGGATGACTACCGTGTGAAGAGAAACATTCATGTGCCCAATATTTTTTCCTGAATTA
Organism: Ladona fulva; assembly: GCA_000376725.2. Classification (NCBI taxonomy): domain Eukaryota; kingdom Metazoa; phylum Arthropoda; class Insecta; order Odonata; family Libellulidae; genus Ladona; species Ladona fulva. Next base: position 961,422 of record KZ310088.1, read on the forward strand.
TGGCCAATAGAAATTGTTGTTTTCATAAACTGTTTCATAAGTCTGTTCGAGCTTTTTCTTGGGTAACGTAGTGTTTCCCCATTACCTCAGATTAAAACCCAACCACCTTCATTTGTTTGTATAAAGTCACCGCGACAATCCTTGGTAGATAAAGCGCCTACATATGTAACTGATGTGAAATATGATTCTTTCTCGATAGAACGAAATTGCCAAAGGGTGTTTTCTTTCTCTCATGAGAATGCGTGGCTATAATTCCGTGTGCTTCATAGCAAGTATCAATTTAGATTTCAAACAACTAAGCTTGAAAATTTATTTGTCAATCATTCGCATTTAAAATAAAATACTCTGATATTTATAAACACAGCCTTCCCAAATAGTGGGAGGCTGTATTCTGTCCCAATTGGTGGCTTTATCATTTTATTTTGTCGGTTGAAAGCTCAACAACCTTCGGTTGAAAAAAGGACTACAATGACGCTTCAAAACTTAATGGTATTGTACTTTTATGTTATGCCTCCATATTCTTCCGTTGACAGCGTTTACTCTACAGTTGTTGTAATTCAAATGCAAATGTCCATTAAATTGAAATTTTAATTGATGGTTACTATTAAATTGAGCCCTAAAATCTTCATTAAGGTCAGAATTTCCTGTGAATAAATCGTGTTATATGAATATCCTACGTCTATAAATTTTCAATTCAGCAAAAGACACAGTCATAAGAATTTTCCAAGAAGTAATCCCGAAGGATTTTTTGATCAAATAGATTTATGTTGGGAAGATAGTTAGACTTATAGAAAACAGTTATTCTAATTGTGATTATAGAAAGAGTATATCCACATATGTTGTTTTTCTGAAAATTTGATTCCTCACAATAAATGTAGTTCTACCAAATATCACTGGGGAAGAATAGAAGTAGCCACTGATGGTTAAGCTAGTAGTATTAGCTGTAGCTAATTAGTCGTAGCTGAAAAACGTAGGAGAATTGGTTATTATTTGATTCCTTTTGGTCTTCGGCTCTCCTTGATTTGGTTCTCACAAATATCATATAAACGCATTTGATTGGTACATACAATTCGGACTCAGCACATAATGGCTAGGGATAGAATTGCCTCGCTTTTTCATTCGCCGCTTCATAATATGTGCGGAGGCAATTCAGAATCAGTTCTGAACCGTGTCCGCGAATACACGTAATGTATTATTTACTATTTGGATATTCTACACCTATGGATACCTAAATGTTTGCTTTAAACGTTTCGTGTGCAAATAAAAGTTTCTCAATTTGTTGCTCTTGTTGTTGAATGTTGCTGTCGTTCGCATGACTCGTCACCATTTAAGGCTCCACGATTGATGAAAATGGCGACAGTGCATTATAACAAGTACTCCTTGTTTACGACTGACTTAGCGTGTCATCCTTACTCTGCAGCATTGCCTCGCTTCATTCATATACTTGTCCATTCGAAGAAATATCAGTTCTTAGACTCTTTGTTATTAGGAATCATTAGCGTCTAATTTCTCAAGCGAATCGCGAAAAAGCTCCAGAATAAATATGTCGCTCGGTTTCGCCGTATTTCAAAATTTCAGTTTAACATCCAGCACATTGTCAACAGATCTTCAATTATGTTGCTGGCGCACGTATGATTCAATTGCCTTTTAGTTTGTCGTGACAGCTCAAGGCGTATTAAAGGTTGACGCAGAAGAAAGGTCGTCTATGAATTGCGAAACCTTGAGGCCTTCGCAACTACGCAATTATTTCATCTATAAATGTATCAATGCTCGGGATACGCTTCGATTTGACTTTTCCTCGAAATCGGTGGAAATTTTGTTTTAAACGATCCTGAGAATTCCATCTTTACTTTCTCTTTGTAAGAGCGGAAAAATATTGCAAAAAGATGTGTTGACATTCCCACGGTGATGAAGGATCAGCATTCAAGCAAATTGATGACCGTTTTCGTACTTTTCGTGAGAATCAATTGTACGTCACACTTCAAGACAATTTGGCAAGTATAGGTATTCCATTTCCAGGTATTTGACTATATCGCGCCGATGCGGATGAAATAGAATTTGAAACTTTTTTATGGAAAATATATTCTTTATGATAGTTCTTATATGTATGCAAGAGATTAGCATAGTATTATTTCACGATTTTGAATTTTGGTAAGACTATTTTAAATTTTGGTAAGACTATTTTAAATTTTGGTAAGACTATTAGAAATATGATCATGGCTTAGTTCCAAATTCATTCCTTACCTCTACCAAATGAAATGTTAATTAATATATTCACAATTCAGACTTTTTGCTGATAAAATGTATTTTAGTTTTTAAATTTGCTTGAAATATTAATCAAGGTGCGTTGTATATATTTTCAAGAGTCATTCGAGGAAGATGTGTTACTGAATATTATTTATGATATTTTCGTATGTTGATCTGAATTTTTCCAATTGCCGCCGTCTTATGTTAAGAATGGCTTTCCTGGCGCTGAGACGAATTGATAGAGCGACCGACTTTGATGGAAGCGAAACTGTGTTCGATTCTTAGATTTAGATATATACCCAGCAGGCCGCCAATGGCGTATGGCAGGGGGTGTATTAGCACCTTACACAATCTAACCAATTAGCTTCTCTGATAGAATGCGGAGAACGACCAGGAGTAACTATGTGTTTTAGCGATTACCTTGAAACACTATGTTGATGCCTCTTAGGGATCGTTTTTTACCGGAATTGCAATGTATTTTACTTCGCCAAAAAATTCTGAACCGATGAATTTTTCGAAAAGCTTCCGTCGGTAATTAGAATGAATTCCTAACGAGGCGGAGGGAGCTTAATTTCTCCTATAATGGCTGGAGCCGTGAAAATGAATTCAAAAACCAAACATCGTAGTCATCTCAGAAATCATCCATTATCACCAGCCAACCCATGTAAGACGGAATAATAAAGCCAAGAACAAATTAAGATTTATTTTGTATACGAATATTTTATGTCATTTCACCTATTTAAAGTCGCTAATACTAAAATAATAAATAGAACTTTTATTTTAGTTATGTAATTAATAAATAAACATTCGAGTATAATGACGCAAAAATGTTGCTACGATATTTAACCGGATTTTATTCCCCTTACGATATGTACATTTTGCATTTCCGGTAAGTGTTAGTTTTGGACTGCCTCAGATATTATCAACCATTATTTATTTATGCAGCGTATGATAAGCAAATGTTAGAAAATATTGAGGAACATTTAAACTATTAGATCGCTTTATTACGAGAGCTGAAACTCAATTGCTTGAGATGAAGGAAAGCCTGGAAATCTATAGAGACATATTGAAATACAGTCAACAAATGCCACGTACATTTTGAGCTTTAAGCGATAGAAAAGTCTCTAATCTCATAAATAAAAGAATTTCTCGTTTTTTGGGTGATATAAAAACACAGGGTGAGACTACCACATTAGCAGTATGTCTTTCCTGGAAATGCAATTTCAATCTATTCATGAAAGAAACTTACCTCATTCCCTAAAATACCTCAGTAATTAAGGGGAATAGTAAAGGTTGCTTACTTTCATTCTGTTAATTTAGAATTTCAAATTTCTTACCATTCTCAAATGAATGAATATTTCATAACAATCTCTGGCACTGTTGTTCGAGTCGATCTTTGTGAGAAAGCGGAAGATAAAACCTGTGTTTTGCGACTTAAAAGCGGCAAAGGCAATGTCGTACGTGAACTTCCTTCCATGGAAGGTCTACGCACAAGTGCGTCTCCCCAGGGCCGCTTACTTTGTTTCTGCAGGAAGTCGTTAAGTTACTCAATGTGACGGGGTCCTGTTCGCAGCCACGCACTTATCAAATTGGACCCAGCGTTGCTGCTTTGAGGAACTTCACTGTATCATCCCTAATATTAGTTATTGATTAATTTCAGTCAAATATTTATGCATTTGAAACCAAATAAATTACTTCATATTTGAAGAATAATTTGGTAAAAGTGAATTTGAAAATATTCGTGATATCATCGCCTAATCATCATGATTCCCATTATTTTCGCACTGTTTAAATTGTCATCGACTTTTATGTGAGGTTGCAGAGTCACTATTTCAGACTAACTGATGCATCCATTCTGCTCATGCTGACAGCATTCAGCCCGGGGACCGATTTAAACGCCAAACTCTTCGCTATTTGCTGCCAAAAGCTCTGGAGAAATAATGAGGCTTACAAGGCAAGATGAGGAGTGTGGTAGTTTGCCCTTGCTATCCTCGCCGAGTCAGAATACTTTGAGTGGACAAATTCCACGTGTCTAGAAAAATGATCACATCAATGATATTATTATTAATAATTTGTTACAGATAGACAAATAGCACTGTGGCATAGTCTTTGTTTAAAATACCATTCTTAGCAACAATACAATACTATGCTATTCAATAATACAGTACTATGCACAATATTAATGACAATGGTACAAAATTATTGACCACTACTTTATTTATTTATTTATCACATGCAGCATAAAAAGCCAATTGAAAGTGATATTCATAACAAGTAAGCAAAAAATATAGAAAAAAAGCAACTATTAATAGGACAAGAAGCAAGAGAATAGCAAGAGGAAATAGGAGGCAGCAGTTACAGTGATCTGGTATGAGTTAGACCTAATTTTATAAAAGTTCCTTTAGGCAAGGAAAAAGGATCAACAGAGGGGAGAATGGAATTTAGCAAAGAAGGAAGGCGAAAGAAAAGGGAACGCTTAATAAGTGAGAGTCGAGGTGTGGTATAGTGTAGCAGAGATGTCAAACAGATAGATCTGTTAGGAACACGAAAATGGATGAGAGAAGTTAAGAGAGGACAGTCAGAAAGGGAATTTAGTAGCGAATATAAGAAGGATAAGTCATGTTTAGTTCGATTGACAGTTAGAGAATCCAAAGACAGAGAAGATAGTATAGTACTATTGGAGGCTTGTTGGAAAGAAGGAACTCTGGTTTTCACAATTCTGAGAAAAAAGTTTGTGATTCTGTGTAAAGATGAAAGATAAGTTGCAGTGGACATTGACCAGATAGAGGAGCAGTAGGTATGAACCGGAAGGATGAAAAGTACAAAACAATATCTAATACAAACAACAGTATATTCTTTCAAAGGAGATATTTTCCGTACAATAATACATTTTCACGCAAAAGCTAGTCTATTTAATACAGGTGTACATATATCACTATTGTTCATTACCATAAACCCCTTTCATATCATATACACGCTTTTTGGTGGTTCCAGGAAGGCCTTCATCGGTGTCGGTTTCGTGGACCACCGCACCTACACCAGGCAATCCCATATTCGCACTTCGTCAACCGCTAGCTCACTCATCCATACTTGGTCTATATATTCTGTTTATGAATTGTTTGTGATTTATAGGGAAGGTAGTCTCTGTTTATAAAACAGAGACTACTGCGGGAACAATATTCTAATGCCGCGCTGTTTATAAACGAGAATATACTTATATTCGATCGTTGCTCTATTAATTTAATTTTATGCTTATGGTCTCTCCTACCCAAAAATTCTGCTTTTTTAACTTCTGTTGGCAATTCCTTTCAACTCACATGTATACCGTAAGAGATAGAGCTAACTTCGTCTTTGATCCTCTCTTCTCTAAGATTTCCCAACCTAATTCTTTTATCATTTATCCGCTATCAAGAGATATCCGACACTTCTGAATGTTGGAAATTTTAATTTCTTTGTTCTCGGATTCCCGGCACATTCCTCGTAACACTTTTCCGCAATATTGAAAAGGAAATTCGTGAATTTTAGTCTTTAAAATAATTTCCTTGATAACTTGTAAATTGTTTTTTAAAGCTCCAGGATCAACGATCCCAACGAGGTTGAGTTACAACACACAATCAATGATTGTGTTATCGTAATTTATCTACAAAATTGCTTAGAATTTCGCATTTTTTCTCAGCCCATCATTCACAGCACACGTTTCACCTGCACATACGTAATCTAATGGCCACTGGGTTAACCGGGTACTTGGCCAAACCAATGCTAACTCGCTTCCCACGGATTGTAAATGAGTAAATGCTTACAATGGTAGGCACATTCAGTCCCGTTAGCCGCGAAACTTTCCAGATGCCTTTTCCTCCTCGTAGCGCCAACTTTGACAATCACTAATACTATATATATATTAATAATACTATACTCCCCAAGCGCTTTCGAATTCTCTCTATTCTGAGCCTCTCGTTGCCATGTTACCCCTAAATACAGAATAATGTCTCTGTTCAATCGGTCCCATGGTCTTCTTCTTGGTCTCTTCACGTCTATTGGTATCCAGTTCAGAACTGCTGATGTCCATCGGTTGTCGTTTCTCCTTGCAACATGGCCTGCCCACATCCATTTCAGTGATCTTACCTTATCTATGATGTCTGTCACTCTTGTCATCTTCCTAACCCAGGTGTTGCGTTTCCTGTCTCTTCTTGTGATTCCAAGCATGCATCGTTCCATACTTCTTTGTGTAGTCTGAAGTCGCTGGGTTATTGCTGCGTTTAACACCCATGTTTCACTTCCATATGTCAAAACTGGTAGAATGCATTGGTTGAAGACCTTTCTCTTCAAGACCATTGGCATTTTCGACTTCAGAATATGGGCGTTTCTTCCGAAGGCACTCCAGCCTAGTTTCATTCTTTGATTCACTTCATTGATCCTGCTTTTCTCTCCTTTCGTAACCAGTTGTCCCAGGTAAGTGTACTCCGAACAAACATCAAGGGGTACCTCTTGTAGTTAGGTTGGTACTTGTGCTGCAAAAGAATTATACATTACCTTAGTTTTCGATAAGTTTATCCTGAGTCCTATTTACTGCCCAGCCGCGTTCAGTTCTTGAAGTCTTGATGCTAGATCTTCACCGTTGGTTGCGAAGAGTACTATATCATCTAGATCGGAAGAATGACTGATGTGCTTGCTCTCCATTGATCCGTAGGCCTCTTTCCTCCCAGTCTAAGGTTTTAAAGACTTCTTCCAGAACGGCTGTAAAAAGAATTGGTGAAAGGCAGTCGCCTTGTCTCACTCCCTTCTCAATCCGGAATTCCTCTGTTTCTTCATGCAGCATTACAGAGGCTGTGGCATCCTTGTAGATGCTGCGTAGAAGTTGGATGTACTTTGTATCTATCCCTTGTTTCTCCAGTGCCTCCAGTGTGGAGGAGGTACTTACCGAGTCAAAGGCCTGGGCATAATCCACGAAGCAGAGTACTAGTGGCATCTCATATTCGTTCATTCTGCTGATAATTTCTTGCAGCGTGTGAATGTGGTCCATACTGCTGAATCCCTGGCGAAATCCAGCTTGTTCTCTGGGCTGGGCAGCTACCAGGGACGTCATATATATAATACTATACTATATATAAATTGGAATCAATCATTACTTTATTGTTACTGATATTTTACAATGTTTTATGTTAATTTTACAAAAGTAAAGAAGGCAATCTCATAGTGGGAATAGAGAAATTATATAGTGTGTTAATGATGAGATTAATTTCTGACGTAACAAGTTTCGAGCATTCGCCGTAGATAGCGTTTGGTCTGAGAATCATCTAAACAAATATTTCTTCGGAATCAAATCATATTGATTTGGGGATCAACAAAGCAAACATAGGTCGTTTGAAAGCTATTGCTCTTTCGACATATTCGCAGATATTTCCGGTGGATTGAAGTAAGCTTACCGAAGCGGGGAAATAAACCTGCTGAGGGCATGAATAAGGCTTTCATTCGAGGGAATTATTTCACTTTCCATCAATTGAAGTAGATGATTCCTGCGGTTGGGATGGTGGTTTTTCAAATTTTAAAATAAAATTCACGGAGGAGGCCGTCACTTTGTGGAGTCATGATGTTTTCAAATTTTTTCAGGTAGCTCTATTTTTATTCATTCCATATATAATGAGATTGACATTACATTATTGGGTACACCGTAACTCATACATACATTCTAATGGTACTGATTGGTGAGGTTAAATTTTTAAAGTAGCTTCGCGTTCGCCTTGGAACATTTTCAAATGTTTTTTGATTATTTATGCAATTTATTTTAATTGATTCTTGCTAGGTGAGTTATCATGTTTACGAACATGCTGTATGAATTCAACGCTATTATCTATGTGGGCAGCTTTGGAGCAACATCGGCAAGCCATAATCTGTAAAATAAATGTAATTCCAAAACGTATGTACAAATGTACTTTGTATTGGAAGTATTGTTAGATGGCATTCCACAATGATAAGCCAGAACACAGAAGTAAACTGTATTTCATAATCGTCCAACTAAATGAATATTTATGTCATCCTACTGTTTGATTTATATAATTACGTTCTCAAATCAATCATTTTCTTCTATTTAAGTGAAGCACTCCAATACGCATCAATATTTATCTCACCTTAAAAACCACTTTAAACCTTGATATTGGCGGTCCTGATTGTAAAGTTGGGTTGATTGCTGGTAGAGGTCACTGTGTACTGCTGTGTGGGCTGTGTGTAACTTGTGTGTTGTGTTCTAGTACTACTAATATACGTTTATCAAAGCACGTTTGGAAGTTTCCGGGGTGTAAATATCATGTTTTTTGTAAAATTTCTATCGAGGAAAACTTTTTGGAATTGTTTTATTATTTTTTACTCGTGTAATTACAAGAATAGAGTTGATAACTTCAGATTTCTCTAACATTCCATTTGTAATTGTCTTCGTATTTATAATGCCTACGTGTGATTCTGAGCAAGTAAAGCTGTCTGCTGGTTATTTCAAACGTTTAAAAGATGACTACTCCAAACAAATTGAGGAATCAGGCTTGAGGAATATTAGGTTTGTTACAGTTTTTCAGAAATAATTTTCAATGATAGCCTTAGTAACCAAATGGTATCTTTCAGCGAGAAGGAACTGGCGTTATTGTACAACAACAGGGGACATTCCATGTACATGCAAGTTGAATTCGATTCGGCTATGGATGATTACAACAAAGCCTTAGAGTATGATCCCATGCTTGCTGTAGCTCTCTACAATAGAGGAACTGTTCAGTATAGAATGGGTAACTAAATATTTAAAATGATTTTTAATATCTCCGAAAATAAAGTAAGTGTTGGTTTTACTCTGTAGGGAACTTCGAAGCAGCGCTTGAGGATATGGAAAAAGCCTTGAGTTTGGACTCATGCAATGCTGAAATCATCGACGGTTTCAATGAATGTAAAAGAATACTTGGAGAAAAACGCTGTAGATGATAATACTAGCTCTTAAGTAATACCTAGTTTCACGAAAAAAAGACGGAAATACTTTATTATGTTAATAGTTGATAAAGCGTATACCAAGGATACCGGAATTATTGACCTCATCATTCTATATAAGGAAATTTGACTTTAGGTTGGAATGCTAGTTAAGAGATTCTATCAGAGGCAGATTTTATCAGTAGTTATGGTGAAGTTAGTGGGTGGGAGTAGTGAAGAGAAATGTCTGACTGTTGCCAGTTTTTGGTAAAATATTTTACCTTTAAACGATTCATCGCTATAATGTTGTTAGTAACAGCAATAAACTATCTTGTATAACATTTGTTGTTGTTTGTTTTATTCTCAGCAGAATTTTTACTCATAGGAATGTGCTCACCTCAAGATTCTGGGTTGTATTTCTATTACATTACCCTCACGTTAGCAAGGATTTAGTCCTCCAAAATCTGTACAATTAAAATCTCATTTATGATTTCTAAAATGCATAATTGCCAGTATTGTAGTTATTGAATCATCATTTCTTATTTAGTTACATGTACAGGAAAAGGTATCATGTTCTGGGTGAGATATTTCTCGCAAAATTCATCATATTTGCATTCTCTCCTCAACCTGAGTCATAAGAAGTGGAGTTTTTGAAAATTGTATTAAATTTCCCTAAAAAAGAAATCGATTGAATTGGAAATTAGTATACCAAGTGGGATGAAACCATTATCATAGTTTCCAGCAGATTATCATATGATCATTCATAGAGTTAAAAGAATATTTTCACTATGTTAGGAGTATGGGAAGAGATTTCATGTATTAAAATATTGGCCATCTCTGTAACATAAAATGACATGTAATCATGGCGAGAAGAGACAAACATGTTTCTCTTAGGATTTTTTCTCAAGAGAAATAATGTCTCTCATTAATTGTAATTTTTATTTATCTGATGTAGTTGATTTATTACTGATCAATTTTTTCATTACTTCTTGGGAATTGTTTCTCATTGATGCTCGAAGGTTGGGGGGTCCTTTTTCCTTCTCATTTTAACCTTTTGCTCAAAAATAAGGCTAATCTTATGGGTGTTGATTTCACTTTTAAATATAGGCCTGCCTCTGTTAAATAAATGTGCAAATGTGAAGAAAAAATCTCCTTACATTGGAATATCTATGAGAAACAATTCCTAAATATTTACATATATATATAAGATATACTATTACAACAGATAAAATAAAAATTATAATTGATGAGAAACTATAGCACCATTTCTCTAAAGGCATATCAGTGAATCTATTGCTAATACTTAGTATTTTCTCAATTTAAATCCATATGCTGCAATAATACAAAATTTAAATAAATGTATGAAGTGTTTAGCAGGTAAAATGTGAAACAAACTATTCAAACTTTGTGCTGGCTTTGGGCAGAAAGAGAATTCTTCCCTTACACATTTACATGGCCTAATTAGATGAAATTTTCAGATCCATAAAATAAAACCAGATTTTCGAGAATCAATATTCTTGATTGTCCTTGTTTCTACATTTTGAGTTGATTATTTGTCCCAAGTTTTGGTAATCAAGACTGGAAAGAGAAGTAGTTCTAATATTCCAGCGATACATTTAGTAATCCAAGGGAAACAGTTAAAATGGCACCTCATAGTTTGAATCTGTGTTACTTTAAGAATGCTACGTACTAAATGATTGCTTCAGCCATTCTGCATTTAACTTTTAATTTGATTAAAACCACTAAAGACATTTCCTAATGGAAACTCATGGCAGTTCTTCTGTATTCCTTTGCAAAAATTATGGTTGCCTTTACACACTTTCCTGAAGTTTCTCTCAATTTGTTACGTACATACATCCATTGCAATCCTGCCTCCTTATACTAAAAAGTTAGATCATCTCTTAAATCAGCTATTCTTGATTTTGAGATGAGTTTTGTCTAAGGAGACATTTTCACAGTGAAAACTTCATGGAACAAATTTATATATTATAAACTGAAAAATTTGTACTTAGGTATTATAATTGGTGTTTTTCCAACTTGGAAAATATTTTAAATGTCTGCACATACTTAAGCTATCTAGGGAACACTAAGGGATTAACTGTATATTTCACATTGAGTTAATGAAGCTACAGCAGCAACTCCAGCACAGTTGAGCAAATAACTAAACATTAGAAAGGGATTAAGGAATGTACTTAGCTTCTTGATAAGACATGATGTATTTCAGTGATTTTCCAGGTAGCCTAAAACAATTTAATGTCTTATTTTCATCACCAATTTCAAATTAAATCAGTGACTCCTTTGCAGTTAACAGTACATATATCTTCTGCAAGAATATAACACATTGTAAATTTCAAGAAAATTTTCTTGTATTTTTCACTTAACCATTTTACAATTGAAAGAGATAATTACATTTTATTTAAAATTAGTAACTTAGCAAAAAATATACACAAGATAATTCTTCTCTGTAAAACTCACTTTAGAGTGAGTTAATGCATTGCAATTTTTTCCCCAGAAATGTTGCTGAGCTTAAACATCTTTTCTAGGAAAATCTATTTATAAATCTCCAAGTGATTCATTTAAGAGTATTCCAAATTGAAAATGCATCAAGAAATAAATGCTTAACTATTACTTTGAATAACTTGCAAACATCAACGTCTTGATAATGGCATTATAACATCTTCTGGTAATAATTACAACTAATAGTTAAGCGATGGACAAACTTGGTTTAAACTGACTATCATTGTATGTTCTTAAATTATCAATTAACTTTTGAAGATAAATATCAAGGAATTTCATGTGCGATTGATTATTGCTGTCATTTGTACCATAAGTTGGGTGGAGAAACAGATAAATAGTTCATTTCAGGTTAAAAAATTAAACAAATTTGCGTCATTAACTTCTTCATACAATTTATATGATCTCTTATACTTTTGGTATGAAATACATGTACACAAATAAAATGAGGCATTTCAAACTCACAAAATGAGGCGTCATATCCAAACAAAATAAATTTTACATATTTCTATCGGTTTACAGAAAAGATTTTCCCTTTTCTAAAAGAGAAAGAAACGATTGCCTAACCAGGTACTATGTCAATTACCTTTCTGCCATACGGGCCACACATTCTTAAGGCATTCAAAAGCTGGGCCAGAAGAATTTTCAAGTAATATTGAACTGTCCTGAAAGCCCATTGACAGCCAGTGAACACTGGCATGCAGTGATGACAATTGGATTAGAGAAAACCAAGTAGATATTATCTCTGCACAAAGAAAAGACTTCTGCTGTGAACTATCTTTCACTGATGACACAGTTACATTCCACTTCTCTAACGGAAACAGTCCAATAGGAAATCAAGTTTCCTTTCAGCAATTTAAGAGTCTTATGAAATGTGTTCTCCTTCCCTTTTCCCTTAACCAGCATCCCAAACATTCAATTCCTTTATCCATCTATCTCGGGACATAAATTGAAACAGTTGCAGTTGCGTGGTGTTGATAAATTTCTTCCATTTTTTGTTGTATCCCCAGCCAACTCACCTGAAAAGAAAATGCTTTAACACCTGTCGGGAGAGAGATGGTAATTGGAAGGCAGATGAAGGATAAGGATTCTGAAATTACTGGAAAAGAGGAAAAAGGTTAAAAATTGTAGGTCTTGGGAAACTGGGATCATATAGTTTCTAACGAGATTAACTTTAAATTCGATTTTCATGATAACATGGAGTACAAGCAAAGTGAGGGTAATTACAAGAATAAAGTGTTTTGTGAGTGTGTTAACTGAAAGTGACACCTACATCCTTTACTAAGAGTTTCAATTAAGAGATAATTGAATTACTTCTAAAAATTTGAAAAAAGTTACAAGATGATCTGAAATGGCCGTTTTTAAATGAAATGCATTACAAAAACGTATTAAATAGTAAAATAATTAACTACTGCACGACTATAACAATTTTTCAACAATATCTTGGTTAACGAATATAAAACTAAACGTTATCCTCAAAGAAATGCAGAAATATAAGAAAGGGCAAAAGAGACTTTGAATCTAACTAAAGTGAATTTTCAAACGCACAATTGAAAATTAATAAAAGCTCAAGTGTGTAGTGTTTCCTTGCTTAAAGGGGGGCATAACATGTATTGAGGGAGCATAGCAAACCGACCATTTTGACAGTGGGCCGCCAGCTGACAGCAGGCTGATGAGGTTGCTCGGCAGGCACCTATGAGGTCTCTTCTAGGAAGTAAGAGCTCGACCTCAAGTGATGCTTCTGAGGCATTAAATAACCTCCATCACATACTGTAGCTTTCTGGTGCTTATTTCCTCACTGATCATTTGCAGATTTTTCACTCTCCTTTAAAAATGTTTCAACTTTCCTTCATGTTGAGTTTGGTGAACAGGAACTGCCGTTACTTCACAAATTCCAAGTCCTGCTATAACCCTTGCAATTTTGTCTTCACAAAGGCACTATGATACCATCAGGACGTGGTATTACGCAGATTTCATGCCATTCATTTTTTGGGACTCGCACTGGAAGTCTTATGCCCTTTCATACTTTCGCTAGACTTCTTATGAGCTGCACTGCTTCCTTCTCCACTGCGTCTCCTACTTCTGCGTCGAGGAGTAGAGGAGCGCCTTCTCCTTCTACTCCCACGATCCTTTTCAGCCGCACGCTTCATCTCTGCAATTCTTCTCTCATGTTCAGCGAGATGTTGCCTCCTTATCTCCTCTTTCACTTTTATCTATCAAAAAGATTAATAACAGTTCAGTTAGGTACACTAAAAATATAAACAAATTTATAGGCCCAAAAATAAAACAGCAGAATGATAAAAAAACAGGTCAATGGAAATATGTAATAAATATGAGTACATAAACTACAAAATGATTGCTTTATCAACACTGTAAATATATAAAAATAAGATATAATAATAATATTTTTGTGGAACTCAGCCAGTGTGGTTTTCTTTATCGTGCTGTCAAGGAGAAGTTCATCTAAGTAAAACTAGATTATTAATCTTTTAATGATCAACTTATTTCTGTACTCAAAGGGATGGTTGCATTATCAATCCAACACTTTTATATCAATACTTTATAAGAAGGACCCTAGTTATCCCTCATTTAGCAAATATTCATTAAACTCTAAATTATCTGGGCTTATGATAGGGAAACGATGCACATATAATCAAGAAAAAGGTAATCTGAACTTGCAATTTTATCTCAAAAAATAAACAATTCATGTAAATAAACAATATATAAAATTGGATATAGTGTTACTCTTTACTGTTTCATGGACTCATGCAGTTTTCTTCAAGTGACTTTTTATCAGCAATAATGTCATTGTAGTCATATTCCCATTGCTCCACACAAAAAGTCTTACCAAAGTCCTGATTGCATTAGATAGTGAAAATATTTAATATTTTTTCCATGTTAAAATTATTTTAAAAAGAATGTGGAAAATATTGGCAAAGTAAATAATCCTGGACAGATAAGAAACAAAATGGGTAACTGGGAGTTCAGTATTATTATTTTATATTACACTTTTATTGTATACTGTTTTAATGTTTTTTGTTTTAAAAGACACTTTAACTTTATATTTAAACATTGCCATACCACATAGTTTTTTTACAATGATTAGGCAGGTTGTTATATAGTTTTAGACTTATGGGTTTTGGCTAGTGAAGTGAATCATATTTTGCTCTGTAACAATCAATATGGAAGTCACAATAATGGATAGAATCATACTTGAGGTAAAATGAATTAATAAGATAACCTTGAGGTCTTTTTATAAAAGTGAATGGAGATATGATGTAAAATATATCTAATAAAATATTTCCCTTGCTTTAATTCAATAATAACATTTAAGTTATGGACTTTACCTCTATCTCCAACAATTGACAAATTATAATTACCAAAAACAAGATGTGAATAATATACTAATAAGAATGAATATCTGTTGAGATACAATTTTTTAATGTATTAAAAAATACAAGGTTCATACAGAGAAAGGATGTAACTTTAGAGATCTTAAAATCTGGACTTATAAACCACAATTGTTTAATAAAAATAATTCAGTAGCAATCAGAGTTATATGACATAATTTACTACTTTATCACAATTAAACAGCATATGAGAGAAACTGAGTTAGAGCCAACAAGAAAAGGGAAGTTAACAACATAAGCTTATCATTTTTAATGTTAAATTCATAGTAGAAATAATAAAATTTAGAAAAATGAGAATACAAAATAAAATGGAATAAACAACATACAAGAAAACTACTGAAACGAGACCTAAAAAAACATCCTCTGGCAGAGAAAGTTATTTACTGTAAAATACAGTAAATCCCTACTAATATGCAAGCTGGCTTTTGACCATTTGGTAGAAATGTAACACAGACAAATTGATGACTCTAAATGTCAAATCTAACATATTGCATATAACATATCACAAATAGGTGATTTTTGAAAGTCAATTACAAAGATGCACTCACCTGTTCAGCCGTTAAAGGCAGCCAATAAATACTAGGTGTTGCTTTGGTCTTTCTGAAGAGGCTATCCAAAAGATTAGCAGGTGCTTCTGCTGCAGCAGCAGCTGCTGCTTCTGCTTCTTTCCTCTTGGCTTTGCGTGCTGAAACAGTAAGTTGGAAAAATGTATATTTCTTCTGAGGTCAACGAAACCTTTACAACACAATGTGTGACATATGGGACAAGTTACCCTGAATCTCTTGCATGGATGGTGGTGGAGAAGGAAGCATGCGATCTCTACGCCCACTTGGCTGCCCAGCAGCCTCTGGTCTCCTTCTCTCTTCCACAGGCCCTCTGTTGGGACCATGCATTCCTGCCCCTGGAGGAGATTGCTGCACAACTTTGTCAAGATCCCACTCTCGAACTGGGGCAGATAACTACCAGAAAGTACAAACAGATTATTAACGATCTTTCAAACAAAACTGTACAATCTTGAGCAGGGACACACAGAGAGCAGTTTTATTCATTACCAGTTGGCTGCTGGGAAGTTTTCATAAGCTGGTGACAATGATATAACATTGGTCAAAAAGAAATTTTTAAAAACCTTTTACTGAAAAGGGTATTGCAAAATTATTCACTGCCACCAAGAAAACTAATTTGCATTAAATGACTACACTATCAATGCTTGGTTATTTGTTTCCATGCATAACCAATAAGTTCTTTGGTCATTCCTGGGTGCCTCATCTTTTATCATTCTACACTGCTAACTTATATAATAAAAGAGCAAAAATAAAATTTTAAAAATTACAAACATTTTAAGTTTGTACATGTAGGATAAACATAGTACAAATTTTTAATTCAATTTAAAATTTAACAAACCTATGCAAATTTTAAATGACCACCAATGAACTATTGGAGATTTGATTAATTAAAATATAAACAATTACAATTGGATACTGAGTACTTATTCTTCACCACTTATCTTCAGCTATTTCTTTGCTTTTCATAAAGATCAACATCCAGTTAAGAATCATTCTAGACTCTTTTTCAAATCAAGCATTAACAACATTCCAATCAAAGAGACAACCAACCTTATAATCTCTGGTATTTGCTCCAGGACGAATAGGAGCATCCGGCCTGGGGCGATTGCGTTGCTGCCAAGCGACATTATCTGCTGGAACAACCTCAGCCTCTGGTCCTACAGCCATCATTGCCCCAGGCTGTCTGATCATGGCATGGGCTTGTCGAGTTGGGCTACCAGGAGCAACTAGGAACAGAAATTGACCCCTCATTGAAGTCTCAGAACAATGATTACTACACTGGACTCTCTTAGTCACAGGTGAGAATCTTGACATGCAATCCTTTAGTTTATACATTTTTATCACTTCATTACTTCCATAAATTTCTAATTAATTTATTTCATGTTTATGAGATTTTAACTAAAATCCATAATCAATGTTCAGCTAACATCGAGATAAACATGGGTAGCTGAATTAAGAGGCAGTGGGTCTCATGAAAGCCAAAATTCTAATTCTTAAACAGATGTTGCACTAGGACTTTACTTTTAATTGCATCTGTGTAATAATTCTGTCAAAATCAATTTACCACGTTCAAAATTAAAGAGATTGATGTAATTCAGACCTTGGAGGAATGCTTAAATTTAGAGGCACCTTAGTATGTACATGGGTAACTTTGTGAAGAATTAAAGACATAACTGGGGTAAAAATCCTGATATTTTTTTGTGGGAACTAATTTCATGACTCCTACATAATTTAACCATCATTTAAGATAAAGAGAATATGAAAACTGAATGGAGCAGAAGTGGATATAAAAATATTAGAGCAGCTGGTAAATTCTAACCTCGGTGAACAGGATGATGTACAGGCACCATTCCACTTCCATCCACTCTCAAAGGCTCCGTCTTTCGAGGGAAATCATCTCTTGGAGCTGTGTGAGGTGGTGAGAGGGACGGAGTAGCAACTGCAGGGGGAACTGGAGTAGGCATATTCCCTTCTCGTTTGGCTTCCTCTAGCCTTTCCTTTGTGGAAAAATCCACAAAAAGACGTTTTGGGTTTGAAATGGGCCATCTCACACCATGGAGAGCATGTCTAGTTTCTCTAGCCTGTTCCTCAGTTTCATACTAAAAAGAGAGACACAAGCATGAATAAAAATGGCAAATTCAAACATAAAGAATCAATACTATTATTACTATACAATTGAGTGATATCTCATAGAAAACAGTCATCAACTCTCATATTTTATTGTCTACTCACTTTGCTAATACACTTAAAAGAATAAAATCAGACTTATATAGGAAGACGCTTGACAAATTAATGAAAAATGTGACATTACTTACTTGCACCAAGCACATAGACTTAATTCGATCGATCCAGAAGCCATCCTCAGCTACTGTTCCTGTACGAGCCAAGAGTTCTTTCAATTGCTGTACAGTGAAGGGCCTCACAAGATTGGACAGGAACAAAACATTGGATGGGGGATGTCGAGGAGGGCTTGGGGAACGCTGGAGACGAGTGGCGTCATCACTCACTATAGATATTCTTCTGATTGGGGTAGACGGTGGGCCATCAGAACCTATACAATAAAGGTTAGCTGTACATTAAAAGTTGTTCTTATCAATAAGTCAATAAAATCTGCATAGTTAAAACATAAATGTATCACAGGGGAAATATATTGGGAAGTGCTATTGAAAGTGTATCAAATAACTATCTAGCCAATGAGAAATTCCTGGATTTTCCAAGAGGAATATATTCAGTTTCCCAGAGTGATCCCCAATAAGTACATTTTTGGCAAAAATTAGTCATGTGCAATTAATTGTGCCCTGAAGGTCTCAGATTGATGTTTTATTACTTCTATTGATGAAACATTACACAACTCCCACGGACTAGATTCTGGAAATCTAGTTATGGTGGTATAATCAGGTACAGTGTGCTTTCAAGTGTTGGGGCCGATTCAAATGGTTAATCCTTGCTCTAAATGAGACCATATTCTTTGCAAACACTCTTTCTAGAAGAATACCAAAGGAAAATCACAATGTAATCATTTAATTTTATTTAAACCATAACCCCACTTTTCTCATATGTAAACTTTGTTTGAAATATTAAGTAAATTGATTTGGAACTTGACATCTTTTATTAAACTTGATAATTTGTAATGAAAATTTTCAGAGTACAGAGGTACCTTAGTCAATGATGCACTCTTTGTTAACAAGCAATGGCTGTAGGGTAATGACAGGCTTTGATTTACCATGACTCGTTGATGGTGTGTGGATTGCAATGAAACTTGGCAGGTATATTCTCTGAGACCATTTCAATAGGGAAATACCCAATTATAGGCATTTTTTGGATTTTCTCCTCCAGTATGTAATTTTGAAAGTGCTATTGCTCTATATATGATAAGTTGCAGCTTTGTAGACTTATTTCTATATGAAATCTAGCCTATTTTATGACATTAACATGACTTTATCGGCATGTTTGACATTTAATATAGTTGTGGGGAGCAGCCAGAACAAATTATTCAAAAACCATTATTATATGCATAGGAAATCACCCCTTTGATACTGATATTTTTGGTAGCACTGTAAAGCCAGAATATGTGAATGAAGAATCCACAAATACAGACAGTTGCCAGCATAACAAAAACTGCATGCACCTGTCTGTTCAATTACTGACATACACTGAAAAAGGCAAGATTCAAATGCAACATCAATGAATGGCCAAAACACTTTTAGTCAAATTGGCCAAACAGAAATCAGATATTCCTGGAAACCATCACTCAGAATAAGGAAAGAGCAAAGCTACAAAGTACACTATAGAGCAAGCTTTACAATGGTCAAAACAACACTTTCTTCTTCTCAGTGTATTTATTAATATGAGGCCAAAACAAGAGAAATGGAACAATCCTTCATAAAGTGTGTAAAACAGATTTCTTTCCTTTACCTGCCAAATTCCCTGAGATTTCCAGGTTGGCAGACACCCTGATATAAGTAAAAGCTTCTGATTTACTTAAAACCTACGAATACTATTGAAAATTCTTGATTGATACTCACCAACTACTGGGACACGAGTTACTTCTGATATCCGTTCCTCTTCTACAACCTGAGCCCACACCGTCCTTTCATTTTGTCCATTCGTGTCAATCATCCTCACAATAGTTTCATCCATTGACACTTCACAGCTCTCTTCTTCTTCTATGCAAATATCTTTTGCTTCATCTTTTTCTACGGATAAACGCAGCTCATGAATGGGTAAAGGTTTCACTTCTGGTATTAAACCCTATAATGTGCAAATTATGTCAGATGAATGCTTAGATAGAATCAAGGAAAAGATAAGAATACATAAATTAATTAGATACAAAACAAAATTACTACAATTTCATAATTTATAAGCCCAAGGGACTGTACCACAGAGATGGTTAAGTCTATGGAAAATTGTAAGCAGCAAAAAATAAAACAATAAATCCTTCCATTTTCCAAATTAAATTAATTTCTATGGGGTACCTTGTATTTCTATAAATATGGCACAAACCTTACACCATGTATCTGACATTTTAATTCCTATGAACTCAACTAACTAAGATAGTTTTTTTAAAGTCTTGAATCTAGAGAGTAATTAACTGAGAAATAAATAGCATTAATGAACTTATAAGATTGCAAGTAATGTAAGTAAAAATTAAGAAAGCTATCCCTAGGGTTGAACTGAACATCAAAAAGGCAGATGCATTACAGCAACACATGAGCATTTCCCTAATAAAACATCAACCGTGCAGAAAAGCAGGCGAAAAGGATAATTTGTCAAAAACACTTCTGAGTAATTTGCTATTTCAAAGCCTTTGTGGCCAAATATGAGTAAATGTAGCATCTTCTGACATCCACTAAGTATTTAGTTGATGAATAACTAACTTTTTTAGGGTCTTGCATCCTAATATGCCATTTCTTACAACTAAAAAGAAAACCCTAATAAACAAAAAATACAGAAACATACTAGATATCATTCTCATGTGGTTTGTGACAAGATGACCCCACTTTGCACTATAGGAGTTTTAAGACTATTTACACATAACAAATAAGCCATTAAGTTTTCTTGATAAAAATAGGTAAACCTTACACCAAATGAATAATCATAAATATTTAGATTAAGTGATTTCTTGATTGAGAAATAATTCATGGAGAGTATAGAGTTTAAGAAGGAACTTGCCTTAAGGGACTGCGTTGAGATGGAAATGAAAGCCCTTTTTGAGTGGGATGGACCACTTTGGCTCTTCTGTTGTCCCCACTTTCTCCTCCTCTTCTTCATCCCTTCTTCTGCACTCGTTTCCTCCTCCAATGCTTTTGATTCCTGCAGTTATCAAACAGTTTTAATAAAAACTTAATCAATTCAATAGAAAAATGTATTTTGTTAGGAAAATGCAATAGCATACTTACTTGAGTACTCTCTTCCATAGGTGTTACAATCTCACTTTTATCCTCTTTTTCTTCTTCTGCTTTGGATTCAGGCTCTTCCTTCTCTGACTTGTCTTCTGTTGTTGTATCTTTTACAGACGAAGAACTTACGTTTCTTATCAACCTAAAATAATAAAAATTTCACAGTTTTAGTAAATACTTGTTTCTAAGCCTAGTTTCTCTTACATCTGTTCTAGAGAGCACTTGTGGATTTGACAACAGAAAGAAAAGAACAATCACTGAAACCTTTTGCTTAACCAAACCAAACTTCAAGTTTACATTGACTCAGTTTAAAAAATAATACAAACCTGACCAAATCTTTACTCCTAGTAAGGTTATGCATAATTATGCCTTAAAATTATTTAGTTATGGCAACAATTAAACAAAAAGGAATGAAGCCTATTGAAGTAAACATTTCAACATAATTAGATTGACTTATAGGCAGAATATACTATTTATCACCAGGAAATATTACTGCATATTTGGAATCTGATTTATGATGAAATTATCAATGGATAATGAAAGTGAGCAGTATACGTAGAAGAATTAGATGCTATTGAAACAAACTTTCAAAAACCTTTCTGGTTTCTAAAATGGAATGAACAAATGCAGTAATTTAGTAAATTTTACTATATGGAGTTCTCCATATGAAGTAAATAAGATGACAAGAAAAATAAATTACCTAGGTCTCTTTAGGGTGACTCTCTTTGGCTGAGCCGTTTCTGATGTTGTCGACAGCCTGCGTTGATCACCACTGCTTCCTCCACTCCTGCTCCTCCTGCGCCTCTTCACGGTCTGCACTTCCTCTACTGCATCCTCTTCATCCAGTCTAAGCTTTGGCCTGCTTATTCTACTCACTCTTTCACCACTTTCATGTCTGGATTTTTGTTCTGTATTGGACTCCAAAATCACTTCACTCACTTCTGCATTCGCTTCTTCACCACAGTCAGCAGCTCTATCACCTTGTACACTATCTGTCTCCTCTTTAACCTCCTCTGTCTTTGCATCATCCACTTCCTCTCTGTTTTCTTCTACCACTTCTTCAAGCCTACCTCTATCTTCTTCACTACTCTCTCTCTCCTCATCTTTTTGTTTCTCTGAATCACTTTCCTTGCTTTCTTCAGCTTCCTTATCTTCTTCCAAAATAGGTTCATCTGAAACTTCACCTTCTACACTTACCTGTTTCTCCTGACCTTCTTCCTCTTTCCCTTCATCACTCTGGTCATCAGGAGCTTCTTGTCTCTCACATTCTGCTTCTTGCTCCTCACACTTTTCTTCCACTTCTTCTTTCTTCTTTGTGTCCGATAGCATTGGCAAACTCTCTGCCTCAGCATTTTCGTTTCCTTCTGTTTCACACTTCTTTTCTTCCATTGAACTTGTCTCCTCTGCACCCTCAGGAGGCGGCGATGCTTCTCTGGAGGATTCTTGCTGACCTTCCTGATCTTTCTCTCCACTCTTTTCTGCCACTTTTGCGTCTTCCTCTGCTTTTTCTCCTTCCTTTATTTCTTGCCCACCACCTTCCTCTGCTTCTTCCACTTCTTGTCCACTTTCTCTTTCCTTAACTTCTTCTCTGCCTTCCTCAACCCTTTCTTCTTTTTCTTCCTCTGTTTCACTTATTTTCTTTGCTTCTTTGCTACCGTCTCCCTCCTCTACTTTTTCACTACCTTCCCTTTCCTTTACTTTTTCTCTTTCTTCAACCTCTTCTTCTTTCTCTACTTCACTTCCATCCTCTGCTTCTTCTTGCTTCACTTCTGGACTTACTGGTTTAGATTCTTTACCTTTCTCTCTGCAGACCACCTCTAACTCTTCTTGTTCTGCGTTTGCTATTTCTACTTTCTCCTCTTCTTCCTTTTCTTTTGTACCGACCTCTTCAATATTTTCCTTGCAAGTGTCTTCTTCAGATTCCTCTTTCTGTACTTCTGGCACTTGTCCTGCTTCAGGCTGTTCTTTACTTGAAACTTCTTCAGGCTGTTTTTTACTTGGAACTTCTTCAGGCTGTTTTTCACTTGGAACTTCTTCAGGCTGTTTTTCACTTGGAACTTCTTCAGGCTGTTCTTGGCAGACAATTTCTTCAGCCTGCTCTTTGGAAATTTCTGCTTCTTTATTCTCCTTCACTTCCTCCTTTTCCTCACTTTCCTTTTCTTCAAACACAGTCTTCACTTTGATTACCTTTACCAGGCTTTCTTCTTCAGATTTCTTCGTTTCGATTCTCTCTGCTTCAAGTTTCTCAGTTTCGTAACCACCACTTCTATTTCTGCTTAATCTACAAAAGTCAACAAAAAACAAACAATTAAAACACAACAATCAAATAATGGGGTTGAAGTTACCAAAACGTGCTACAATTATCACTTCTATCGCAACAATACAAATAGTTTAAAATGGCATTTAAAACAGAGTAAAAGGTTCGACCACCCAAGAATATTAAAGATATTGCACAGTTTAAGGACCTAAAACTTCATGAAATAACGCAGATACCAAAAACAAAATATACGTTCATTTAAAATACAAGACCATAATTGCCTTTCAGAGATTACGCCGTGCGGTAAAAATAACATCAAATTTACTTCAACTAATAATATCATCAACGGTCAATTTACGGAATTACAATCAACAAGAACAATATTCACTAAAATGTAGAATGCGAATATTTTGATTTATTTACATGTCAGTTTAATACATTTCCAACGATTTCAGATACACAGTTCCCTAGTTAAAAGTACCGAGTACAGCAATGTGGGTCAACGACCATCACCTTCTACCTCAAACTGATGATATATTCAGTGAGCACATTTTCAACGCCCGGCTTCGTTCTCCGCGGACACTAACGTCTAAATCAAATAAAACAGAACAGAATTTGCTCACCGCAACCTTATTTTGGGAATAGCCTCCCGACTTTCTTGCAAACAATCCCGGGAAAGCTTTAACTTCCTTTTGCGAGAGTGACTCTTAGATCCCTCTTCCTCCCCATCATCCCCTTCGCCTTGCGCGGGTGTTTCTTCGGCTCTATCATCTTGACTATCCTGGAAAACAAATGGTTAACATCACTCATAATATACTTTGAACCTAGTAAATAGATCGATAATTACTGATCAAATGATGTATCTACGATCTCAGAATACAGAAAGCACCTACCTTGTTTGATTTCATTGCCCAAATGTGCTTATCTGATTTCCAAGCGCTCGCACCGTCACCTCCTTCAGAAACAATTGATTTATCCGATACCGCAATTCCCGATTTCAAACTTTTGTGATCTTCCTCTACTTCGTTTTCTCTGCTAACTGATTCGGTTACTATAGCTACATTGTTGCTATTTTCATCCTCCTCCTCTTCTTGTTCCTCCTCACCCTGACTCGCTTCTTCTTCTTCAGATTCTTCAGCTTTTTGTCTTCTGCCTCTAGTAGCATAACGCCGACCACCTCTAGCTTTCGCTGGAGTCATTTCTTCCTCAACAGCTCTCTCTTCTTCTACATCTGAGCCTTCTTCATCTTCGTGCGCTCTTTTACGCCTAGCGCTACATCTTTTAGATCTTCTCTCAGTACTCGGAGTTTCATCCTTCGTTTTCTTGCTTTTCCTCCTCATCTTCAGCAATTGAGTCTATTAATCTACACTTTGCTTATATCCAACCAAATAAACCTAAAACAAAGCAAACGAAAATAAAGATTGTTTCTCTGAGTTCTTGAAAAGATGCCTCAAAACAAACAATGTCACACTTTTAAGTTACTAACTAGTATTCAAACACTCCGGGACTATTATTACTTAAGCTCCAAAGCTTCTTGAAAGCATCAAACTCAATGAATCGATTTTTATCACGTAACTCACAAAATAGGCGCGAAGAACTGTCACATTAATGTTTCAATAATCGATATCTATTCCATGAATAAGCGTCCTCGCTCACAAACACCGGAAGACATTTTGAACACGCTAAACACGAGAGCAGACTTACTTTTTTATCTAAAGAGGCGCTTGAATCGCTTAATACTTTTTCAGTCTTGCCAAATCTTGGAAAATGCTACGACAGGCTTGAGAAACGTCAATATCGGATAGCAGACGGGAATGGTTCTTGTGAATGTTACTCTCTACAGTGCGCTTCATATTCAGCTTTATTATAATTTGGTAAGAGGAGAGGTAATTGAAATTTCAATCCGTTAATGAGGATATAATAGTGAAACATTTTTTATACTTTTTTGTTGGTTTTGTTCTTTTTCACGATAAGTTTTTTTTAACTTATCGCGGATATTCTTCATTTGTGTCTTAAATCATATTGTTGTTCTACCGAATTAAATTCGTTTAACTATCCTAAGTTGTAGTTATTCTTTAGAAATTACTGGATAGGCTTAAAAGATCATACATCCGCTGGAATAAGTATGTTAATGTTTATCTGAAAATCATCTTCCTTATGTAAATACTAGGAAAACGTTAAAAGATGTAATCTTTTCAGAATTATTTTTTAAAACCTGAGTTTTGTTAAGAAGAAGAATATAAGTTGGCAAAATGGCATCATTTCCCACGTCTACTCCTAAGTTGTCAGTGAAGGATAGTTTCGATGATGATGATGTTAGTGACGATATTGACGATGAAGTATTCATTAGAGATGGAAGGAACGGTTTCAAGGTGGATGACGAAAGAGGTGCTAAAAGACCTCTGATGGCTCCTAGAAGAAAGGCAAGAAGCCATTATCTAACATATTGTTAAACGACCGCACGAATAAGTTCAAAGTGATTTACCTTGGTACTATATTTCAGAGTATCAAGTCAACGCAGTTGCATTCAGATGTGTGTAAGGGTCCACCATGTAGAATATTTTGCGCTCCATGCTGTTATGGTATTTTAGCATTAGCTGTGCTTTTAGGTAACTATTCTCCTTTTTTGGTTTTCTTATTGGATTGTAGAATAATTCACACAACTTATGAATTATTTCTCTTTTCAGGAGTAATTGTTCTTGTGGTATATTTGGTGAATTCATATCCTTCATCCCTGAATGATATAGCACCGTTTTGGAAATTGCCAAGAACTGATGTTGAATATCTGCCATGCACTACATTAGAAGTCAAAGATGTGTGGGCTAAATCTTTTCCAAAGCTTACTACAGAAAGTGCATTACGACTTGTAGATGTTAACAAAGACGGTGTATTAGATGTTATCATTGGATATGGTACAGGTTTGAACTTAATTTCTTATAAATATGATTCGCTATTCTCATTGTAAATGTCTTATTTTATTATCAATGTATTTTCATTTTCCAGGCTGGGCTATGTTGTAAGATGGGCATTTCTGTATTTGTGGTTCAGCATTTACTTTTTAATTAATTTTCTGTAAGTATTTTGCCTTATTTTTGAGAATTAAGTTTTGTTTTGTTTACTTTAATTGCATACTTAAGTTTATGATTTATTGAATTGAGCTTGTGAAAAAGGACTTAAAGAAGTTTCCACAGGAGTAAGACACTGGCTTTACTTATCCACTCTAATATCTATACATCGCATTTATTTTCTTGCTCTTGTTTTACATTTAAGCTTCCTGTAGCATGACAAAAATGTGGTCTTTTAAAAACCTGGGCTCAATTTTTCCAGTAGATGTTAAATGAATGCTGGAAAATATTTGTGTTACCCTCTTACTAACCTTTTCCTGGATGAACAGGTTGGCAGCTTCCTCTTCTTATAAAACTCCTCTAAATTTTTTGCTTCAAACCATAGCTTGGGAACCTTTTCTCAATGTAAGGATGTAGGTGAAAAGAATACTGTTATGGTGCATATAAAGCCGTCACAGGCCTGATCATCATATTCAGATGGTCCAACATCAAAAAAGGAAGAATGATGTTACGCTTAATTAATCTAATTAATTTCCATTTTCTTTTTTCTCAACGTAATGAAGAAGTTATGGAAACAAAACATTTTAAAGTGAAAATTTCCAGAAGTGGCAAAAAGGCTGTAGCATTGAATGCCTAAAATGGTCACCCCCCCCCTGCCGTACACCGTTTGCGGGGTATTTATGTAAATGTCACATGTCTTGAAGACTGCAACCCTACTTAAATCAATACAATTTCACTTGTACCCCTTATCTTGAAATCTCAAATTCAGCCAGCTTCTCTCAGTCCTCTTTCCCTGTTGGGCCATTTACTCTCCCATCACACATCATCATTGTCAATCTGCCCAAATGTCCGAATTAGTTACATTCACCTCTTCTGTTTTGGTGGTTCAGAGGTTCTTCCAGTCCATGTTTATTGCTCATGACTGACTCAGTTACATTGTTCTGTTATTCATGTCCTTTATATTAACCATTCCTATTGTTTTCAGTTGACTCATTTACTTCTTGGCCAACAAAACCAAGCTTTTTTATAACATACATAGTTCACGCTCACTTTAAAAACTGCAGCTTTACAAAACTTGGGACTCAGAAGTCGATCTTCCAATAAATCTAATTGCGTAATTTTTGGTTGATTTATTTTATACCTCAACTACATTAATGAATGAATTTAAGCATAGGAATTGTAAGGAAATATTGCTTAGATTAATTTTTTAAGTAAGAATTGTCAAAAGTGCTTTGACAGCTAAGGTCATTTTGTGCATGGGCCCCCACTGGGAATTGAACCTAGGACTACTACTACCAAAGACAAACATGCAGGCCACTTGGCTATCTGGAGGACTTAATCTGTTAGAGTACTTAATTTGGTTCTTCATGCTTTTGCCAGACTTGACCAAAATCTTTTAATTCAGAGATGAAGGCATTAAGTACTGGTGCCTTGATGGTATCAAATAGAAGGTGAGATGAGAAAGTAGGCTGATTATTCAAGTATGGAAATTCTAGTGCTCTTAGGCAACTTTCTCTACTCAGTGGTCTCTCTTCTAATTCTCTCATTAGTTGTATTTAAGGTGGTGAATTTAAGTTGGTTTTCTTTTTGTCGTGGGTATATTAAAGCTCTATACCAATCAATTTCTTCTTTCACACTTTAGTTTAGCCTTCCTCTTAATTATGCAAATAGTTATTCGAGTATCATTGTATCATTAAAAAAATACTTTCGGAAGCTATATCAGACATTAACTGATTATCCATTTCATCTTCCATTATCATGGAAGTTTACATCAGTCATTAACTGCTTTCATGAAATTCTATATAGAACTATGCCTCAATTTACAAACTTTTGATTTACTAATTACTGCTTGGTTACTCATTCCTACAGTTTAGTATAGGTGTGGGAGTAATTTATGAGTGAGTTAATATGGGCAATGTTACTTATAAAACTGGTTATGGATAATGACAAAAAGCAAAATATTCAGGTTATATTCAGTTCAGTTCATAAACACTAGGGACGCTTTTAGAATTTGTGTATGGACAGCTAATATAGTAAAAATGTAGAATATGAAATGCTGTAGCTTTTTTATTTTTTAAGTGCCTTTGAGGTTCCAGAGTATAATTCATCTAGGAAGAGATTGATACAGTTCTAATTGAATTAATTTCATTAACAATTGAGTTGTGTTGAGGGTTGGAGAACAAAAGATTTTAAAGAAATTGTTAAATTGAGCTCCTTTTACTTAGATTAACATGATTTTGTTTTACTTTCTAATTTATATCCTTAATTTTATCTTATTTAGCTGGGTGTAAATTTAATTTTAGGAGCTGATGGCTATAATGTACCAGAATGGGTGTGTGCAGTTTACTTCAGCTCCCTTGAAGATGCAACAGGAACAGGCCTTTGTCTTGGGGGAGTATTGGCTTTGGATGGAGAGAATGGAAATGTTCTGTGGCAAAGGCCCATGAGGCATGAAGTATTTGGTCTTGACTGCAGTGCAGATCTTACGAGTGATTCTATCAACGATTGCCTTGCTACTGGTAGAGGAGGGGTAAGTCATGTTTATTGCTGTTGTAGATGCAAATGAGCAATATTCATCTTTATCCAGAAACCTCTGAATTTAGACAAAAATTTATAACTCTATTGATTTTTTCACTTTGAAAATGTCTTACAGTTTCTGAAAACTTAGGTCTTTCTTTAAGTTCTTAGTTAGTTTGTGTATTTTAGCTTCCTTGTTATTTATCATCATCATCCTTTCATCCTGACTGGCAGGGTAGGGTGTTTGTGGACCAGTGACCGCCATCTCGTTCTATCCTCCCACCACATCTCATCCCACACTTTGTCTACATCTTCCACTCTTTTACTTCTGTCTTTTATAATCATAAACTCTTGGTCTCTCCCTTGGTATTTTTCCTTTAATCTTCTCTTCAAATATCCTTCTTGGAAGATGCCATTCATCCATTCTCTTCATATGGCCAAACCATTTCAATCTCATTCTCTCAATCTGTATTTGGAGCCTTTCTATACTCAAGATTTCTCTGATTCTTTCCTTCCTAATCTTGTCTCGCCTTGTTTTTCCCAGACTGCTCCTTAAGAATTGCATTTCCATTGTTTGGATTCTGCTATCTTCTCAGCCTGTCATTGTCCACGTACTGGAAGTATATGTCAGGATAGGCACCAGATATGTACGAAACATTAGCATCATGCATTTGATTGGGGCTTCTTATCTCCAAAGCATGCCTCGTATGCTTTGATAAAATCCATTGGCTTCTCCTAATCTGTGTCCCATCTCTGAGTTTATTCTCCCATCCTCTGACAACTCACTTCACAAGTATCTGAAATTCCTTACAACCTCCAGCTGCTGCCCATTCAATTCAATTATTCCCTTTCTTCTCTCAGGATCTCTTGCCACCACCAATACCTTACTCTTTTCTGTATTTATCTTCATTCTGTATTTTTCAATTGTTTCATTCCAGGTATTGATTTTTGTCTGCAGCTCCCCAAAATCGGTTAGCTGTCCTCCTGCTCTAATCATATCTACAGTTACTTCATCAACTCCTGCAGCTTTTCCAGTCCTTATCTTCCTTACAGCTCTATCAACTTCTGCCAATAACAGATCTTCTCCAACCTCTCCTCTCACTTCTTCCTCCAATTTCCTCTTCCGCTTCTTTACTAACTTCCAAATCTTTTGGATTTAAAAGTTCACCAAAATATTCTCCCCATCTTTGCATTATCTGGTTGATGTCAGTCAGTATATCTCCATTCTTCCCTTTGATAAAACCGTTTTCTACCCTCTCCCTCCTTTTGTTATTCACCATTCTGTATATTATTTTCTTGTCCCCTTTACCATCTTCTTCCAAGAGTTTTGTAAACTCCTCCCAGCTTTTCTTCTTTACTACCTCTATAACTTTTTTACACTCCTGTTTCTTAGTATCGTAAAGTATCTTAGCTTCTAGCCCTCTTCCCTTCATCCATTTCTTCTATGCCTCTTTCTTTCCTCTTACAGCCTCTCTTGTCTTATCATTCCACCAGTGCGTTTCTTTTACTTTCTTCTTACCTGATGTCCTACCATACACCTCTTCTGATGTTCTACCATACCATACAGTTCTTAGTACAGCCTCTTTGAATCTCTTCCATTCTACCTCTACATTCTCCTTTACTTCCTCCGGGATCTGATACTTAATATTTTCCATGAACTCTTCTCTTCTTTCTTTCTCCCTAGGTTTCCATACTTTGATTCTTCTTTCTCCAACCTCCTTTGTCCATTTTAATGCTCCAACTCGCATTTTGAACACGACCACTCTATATCTCTGCCATGCTTCCTCTGGCATTGCTGTAACATCTGTTAGTTCTATATGGTATTCACGTTCTATTAGCACATAATCAATTACTGTTTTCGTGCATCTATCTCCCCATCCACATCTTGTTATTTTTCTACTTGGTTTCTTCCTAAACCAGGTGTTCCCCACAAACAGATTGTTTCTTCTACAGAAATCAATCAGGGACTCTCCTTCTTTGTTCTGTTTACCATATCAGTGAGGCCCTATAATATCCTCACATCCGGTTCTCCCCCTTCCTACCTGAGCATTCAGGTCTCCCATGACCACTATTGATGCATCATCAATCTGGTTATCCAAAATCTCTAAGAAGTCTTCTATCTTTTCCTATTTACACCCTGTTTGTGGTGCATATACCTGCAGGATGTTCTGGTACTTATCTCCCAATCTCAACATCAGCTTAAGTATTCAATCATTTACTTGTACCACTTCAACTACCATTCTCCACATTGTTTCACTGATAATCACAGCAACTCCATTCTTCTTCTCTCTGCCTCCACTCCATATTAATCTATATCCCAATCTCAATACTTTTTCTCCTCCACCAAACCATTTAGTCTCACTCAGTCCAAGAATCTCTATTTTCTTCTCCTCCATAAAATCTATCAGCTCCTCTACTTTTCCCGACAAGGACAATATGCTCACAGTTTCAATCTTGATATCTTTCCATCTCGCTCTTTTCCATTGCCCATTCCTTGATCCTGGTAGTTCATTTCTCATAGTACTCCCAGGATCGAAAGTACCACGCACCGCTTGTGGAGTACGCCCTAGCATAGATCCCGATCCACAAATCTGATTCATATAGGCTGATTTTTCGATGAGGTTGCCACTCTCAAAGGCATTTTTACCCTAACTGCCAGGGAGTTTTGATATCAGAGTTTACCTTCTCCTAGTTGGGTTGCCTTCCCAGGCTATAGAGCCCCATCTACCCTATTTTGGACCACTCTTTGCCAGACTCCTACCCTTCAACCTGCTTGGCTTGGTTGTCCCTACCAGGAGGCTTGACCTCCCGCCTGTATACCTCTCCGGGTCACTGGAGTACACAAACCTCCCCACCATGGTAAGGTGGTGGTCCACGGGGAGGAATATCCTTGTTACTTATAGTTTTTCTTTTTCAATCATAACTTGCTTTAAAACTCCTACTTTATGAAATTCCATTACCGACACTGAAACTTCAGTAAAATTTGACTAAACTTACAATTCATAAGGTTATGGAGAATATAAATTGACATTCCTAATAGTATAAGACTATAGCCGAATCAATATAAGACCATTGTTTTGCGTCTTGCTTGTTGATGCACTATAGAAATCATAATTCACTGAAATTTCCTTACCTTCTGGTGATTGACTTCTACTTTATTTTAGATTTCTTTCTTTATCTTCCACTTTGTCATTTCCCAATATCTCATGCCAATCCTTGTCCTACATCCACAGCTTTTGTCATCTTTTGTTATTACTCTTCTCTCCCACCATCTTCATTTCTTCTTCATCAATCAAACTTTTCTCCTCAATCCTTGGCTTAAAAAGCCAAAGTTGCTCAAAGTTGTGTAGACCTATATTATTTTTGGTGTATGTTAATAATTTATGTTATGGATCTTTTAATGGCAACCTAACTTCTTTTGCTGATGGTACATCTCTAGGTTATGTACAATATGTGTAATAATGACCTGTTTCTGATGATGTCAATGGATCTTGATAGATCAAACTTATAGTTTTCTGTTAATAAGATGGTGTTAAGTCCTGAAATAGAATACATTTTATTCAGCCTGAAAAATAAATCAATACCTGTTAAAAACGTATTATGCAAATGTACTAGGTGTAATATTCAAAGTGTTGACAATTGTAACTCATATAAATATAGAATTAGTTAGTTGTTAAATATTTAGGGTTAATAATTGACAGAAATTAGAATTGGAAATTGCATATATGTCAGTTGAGATCGGATTTACTGTATGTCTTAAGGGAATTTTACTTTCTGAGATATCTCTGCCCTGTGTTGCAAGCCACCAAGTATGCCTTCTTTAATCACTAGGATTATAAGAACAAAATAACAAATATTCTTTTTCCACAGATGTATTTGTTATTTTGTTCTTATAATCCTAGTGTTATGGATTTCCACACAGTAAAGCCTGCTACCATCGATTGCCTTCTTTCACTCTAAATTACAGTATGTTATAGTGTGTTGGGGTGGTGCTAATCGTTCTAATATTCGGTGTATAAAAGTTATTCAAAATAATGTAATAAGAGTCAATGGTGTAGCCAGGATTTTCTCCAGGGGGGGGGGGGAAAAAATAAGATGTCGTTTTT
>KZ310088.1:995453-1005635 GCA_000376725.2 Ladona fulva
GTAAGAACAATATTTGTATCATCTGCATACAATATTGGGCAGGAACCAGCAACTGACTGAAAGCATGCTGGCAGGTCATTTATATAAAGAAGAAAGAACACTGGACCAAGAACTGATCCCTGGGGAACCCCTTTCTGTGCAATTTCAGTTTGGGATACATACTTGGTACCATTATCATTTAGCACAACATTACTACCTCTCCCGTGAAGGTATGATTCAATCCAGTTATAAGAGGTACCTCTTATGCCGTAAAAAAGAAGCTTTTGTAGCAGCAAATTATGTTCTACATTATCAAAGGCTTTTGAAAAATCTAAAAACAAACCTAGAGCCTCATGCTTGTTATCTAAAGCTGTCTGAATTGTATCAACAATTTGAAAAGTAGCAGTAAATGTTGACCTATTTTTCCTGAATCCATGTTGAAAATTAGATAAAAGATGTTGTGACTCAAGGAAAGGAACTACACGATTATAGAAAACTTTCTCAAATATTAATCCTAATTGGTTTATGATAGAGATTGGTCTAAAAGATTTTATTTCATAAGTACTTCCTTTGTTCTTATAAAGTGGGTTTATTTTGGCTGACTTAAGTACTGAAGGATATATTCCCTTCTTTAAAGATTCATTAATGAGGATCTTTTTATGTGCACTCATCATACAAAGACCTACAAGCCGATTTTCCATCATTGTTGACCGTAACCAAGTTTTCACCCTGCATAAGGTGCTGAAGGATCTTTCGATAGTGCACGGCATTGCAAGTGAGATAAGTAGCGCCCGTTTTACGGATGGATAAAACAATTGGGTTTCTTTAACTAGTGCAGCTAGGTCTACCTCCTTTAGTTTGGCATGTTGCACATTTATTCCTTTCCATTGGCTGTACTCAGCTCAGCTTCACTGAGGAAATCATTCAAATTATAGAAACTACAAAAACTTGTAGTTTTCTTCAAAAAATCCTCATACGTCATATTAAGCATTGCATGAGGGTGTAACGTAAACAATGAGAATGCGGGTAAGTTCTCCTCAAAGAAACGCTGTTCTAGAGACATTATTAATGAATCTATGTAAGGAATAATTTGAGATCTTCTCCAAAACTCGCGAGAAGTCAGTGCTGGTGGATTTGCCCGACGTTTCTGCTGATTTATGACTCGTGGCATATTGAAATCTGTTCCCAGATGCTCGGCGATTGTTTCAGCCTCTACTATAACATTTTCACTTTCAACAACAGCATTTCCACGGTGTTTTTGCATGATGTCTGTAATTTTTTAAATGTTATTTGCACATTGAAGTAAGTCCACACTTTTTGACTGAAGAGCATTTACCACCGGTAGCAGGAGTGCTGAGTATTTGCCTATACCTATTACCTGGTCTTTGGCTAAATAAATATTATTATTATTATTATGAGATCAAACACTAACAATGAATTCAGATTTTGTAGCAGCGCAATGCATTTGAAAAGCAGCTTTTCTCGTTGCATTGTTGCTGTCTGTTCCTCTTGATTGTGTTTCAAGCGCCATACCGATTTCCACATAATGTTCTTTAAATGTGGCGATACTTTTATGTTTTTGAGACCAACGGGTTTCACAGAGCATATTTGGTATGCATTTTCGACGAAGGGCTGATTCTCGGAAGAATCTAATTATTTCTTTTATTGTGGAGACCGTATTTCGTATCGCTGATATTTCGTTTAAGTCGTTTACTACTAAATTTAGTTTGTGACTAGCACAGTGAAAATATAACGCTCTTGTAAACGTTTCTCGAAGAATGCTCTGGACACCACCATCTTTTCCTGCCATAGTGGAACACCCATCGTATCCTTGTCCAACCCACTTTTCTGGATCAAGGCCTACCTTTTCTATGAAGTTGTTAATTGCGCATGCTACAGATTTTGCATCCATATCACTCAACTCCACAAATCCTAAAAATTCTTCACGAACCATCATGTTTTCTTCGTCAAAAAATCGAACCCCAATGGAAAGTTGCTCTTTTCCTGATATATCACTGCTCTCGTCTGCCAAGATACTGTAAGCATATGCTTTCTTTACGTCAGTGGTGATGTCGTCTCTAATGACGTCGCCACATAGGCTGATTATTTCATTTTGAATCTGCGGTGACAT
Organism: Ladona fulva; assembly: GCA_000376725.2. Lineage (NCBI taxonomy): Eukaryota > Metazoa > Arthropoda > Insecta > Odonata > Libellulidae > Ladona > Ladona fulva. The sequence goes on from KZ310088.1 coordinate 997,564, forward strand.
ATAAGTGGCATTCTTCCCTCCCTTTTCGATGTGCTCTTTTAAAACGTGGTCACCAGCGTCAATTTTGAGTTTAATTAAGTCTGCCCCGGAAAGGTAGGTCGTGTGTTACACAAAACATCACAATCGAAATTATTGATGCAACAATTTCCTTGTTGGCTTCTATTTCTTGTTGGTGGACAGAAATCAGCTGTATGTCAACGGGTATATTTTCAGCAAAACATTTTGCTGCTGTGGTTGCCGATATGTGCCACTGAGATGACGCATGAGATTTCGCAAATTCGTGCATGTCTTTATAGCGAGTGAAAGGCCTGACTATGAAAGATCCTAAAACACCATGCACTTTAGTTGGTGGAAACAAGACACAATAAATGCACAACGCGCCCTTTCATTTCTTGGAGCATAATCCACCAACCAGCTGTACTTAAATTTTCTTTTTAATTGCACAGCATCCTTAGCAAAGTCATAACTTGGAGTTGGTGACCAACAGTTTTTTAAAACTTCCATTTTTTGAGATGAGGTCACACTAAACGAACGTCCAAGCCAGTGACCCACGTCATTATCAAAGTACGTTTGATCCTGTACAGCAGAAACATGGTAGTGAAGATCCACTTGATGCACTTAAAACAGCAATAGGTGCAGGTATGGGTGCAGTTGTGCAAGCGCAAACATTCTGCTTCGATTTTTCTCCGCCGGTATATTTATTAAAATTTTCACCATAGCAGTCAAATTATTACAGCACACTATTCCGCCGTACTAAAATAAGGTCGAGGCATGAGAAAAATCGGGAGCGATGCGACAAGGGAAAAACTAACTTGCCATCTTATATCTTGGACGCGCCAAGGAGCGCTCAGGCGCTACGCCCGAGATATCTCATGCGCGTCAGTTAATCAGATTTAATTAAGCAAAACTGTTGCATAAGTAGCAAATTAAAACATTGAATCGTTATGTAAAATTATTGGAGTGTGGTATACTTGTTATTATTTCCTTGTAGAGTCTTGTACGATTTCTTTTTAATTTCAATAATAATGACAGCATCAAAATCACTATTAAAAACAAAAAAGTCTTCGCATTTCCTGAATATTTTAGGTTGCTTTAATTAGATGGTTTTACAACTCGTTGACTCAAACGAAAATAATATAGATACATACCTTTCGTGCTGAAAAAGTTTCTAATATCCATTTTAGACCACTATTGTCCTGCTGATTGCAGCGCTTAAGTAGGGAATAGAAGGTTCTACAACTTTTCCACTAAATCGGCTAAATCCAACCTCCAGCAATGTATATAATCTTTGAATTTTTTGAATCGCCAGTTTTCCATTGGTTCACCAGAGAGCTGTCTCGTCTCAGATCAAGGTGACGCCTTCCCGCCCCGATTCATACATACAATTCTATTATTACCTGTTGATATTTTCTTCAAATTTTTCGTTTGACTAAATGATCCGGGGGGGGGAGGGGGCAAGTGCCCCACCGTGGCTACGCCTATGATAAGAGTAATGATGCACTCTTTAAGAATGGAGTAATCTTTTCCATCGTACAATAACTTACAAATTAATCTTACGTATAATTACTCTTATATATTTCTTTGTACACAAGGTTTTGAGTGTGTTTTATAACCATTGTGGACATGTTAATATGCTTTGTTTGTTTATAATTTAAGAAGGAATTTTTGTTTTGAAATTCCCAGACCAAATGTAAAAATTTATAAATGATTCCTATATAGCACTTTTGTTTTCTGTACTCCCTAAAAATATTTCTTCTAAATATTTTAAATTGAAAGAATGGGTATTTCTACAAAAGTATGAAGAAGTTTATTTAAAGTAATTGTATTCATTTTCCTTTATTTTCTTCATTTTTGTTGTGTTTTCACTGTATTTTGTTTATTTTTCATCCCTATAATGGTTGTTTATAAAAATCTTCAGCGGTGCCTGATTTTACTACTTGTTTTTTTGTTTTGCTTTTATGCATGTACCTTTATGACATGCAAAATAAATGTGTTATTATTATTACTTGATCTATTTATGTCCTATTGGCCCCAACTGTAGAATCCCAAAATAAAAGGGTAGTTTGTTTACACATATTGTTGCAGTACACGTCTTTTGTGTTTTTCGTTCTAATGGATAAACTTGAATATCGTGCGGTCATAAAATTCTTCAGTTAGGATGGATTAACCCCTAAGGAAATTCATCCGAAGTTGACAAAAGTGTACGGGGACTCTGCTCCTTCAATCTTAACCGTTAAAAAGTGGAAAATTATTATATGTTAAGAAAAGGGTGATGAAATGTTGAAATTTAAATAATACATTGCCCTTTACCTCACCTATTTGAATGGTTAATTTTTACAAAAATTCTCCAGGTATTCAGTGCTGTAAATAGTCATGATGGGAGTGTAATTTGGGAGTTTGGAGAGTATAGTCGATTTTGGAGGCAAAAGAGGGAAGTACATAGTATTTTCCTTGCACAATATGTTGAAGACATGGATGGTGATGGAATACAAGATGTTTTGGCTGTGGAGAGTGGTGGGGTCTCCGATGGTGTTGGGACTAAGAGCCAAGGTTGGTTATTTTATGGAAAACTATTTCAATTTTCGAGCTTTATATATTTTAAATTAAAGACGAAGCTCTTCAGGTGTATGAATTTCTATAAATCAGTAACAATGACTATTTATGGAGAGGTATTGAACATTTTATACTGATTTACAGTGTACTCTTGCTCTATTTTTTGCAAAAAATATAGAGAATTGATTGACTGTGCAATTTTATTATTTATGTGCAACCCTGAGCTGTAGAATTCCATCTTTGCATGTTTGCTGTTTGTAAATTTTGTTTTTCCATGACAAAAAGTCAGTCTTACATGACAGAATAAGTTTATTGTGTATCATTTTCATGTTTGTTTTTTCATTGACTCTGTTGTTGATTATCTCTTGAATTTGTGTAGTAACTTCATTTTCAGGTGAAGAAGGACAAGTGTGGAGTCGTATTTGGCTAGTATCTGGAACTGGAGGATCAGTTTTAGGTGATGCTCCTTGTCCAGGGGGTGCTGGGCAAAGTCTGACTCCTCCTCGGGTGCTAATGGATTCAGATGGAGGCAGTTCTCTAATGGTGTCCATAAGTAGTTTATCTGGTCATGGATCACTATACATTATCAATCTACATGATCTTCTTGGTGCTGGACAGCAAGGCGGTAGGAAACGCCGTAAAAAGAAGAAGAATGCTCCAAAGGTAGGGGAATTATCTACATTGTTTGGCTTTTTTCTTAACAAATCATTGGTTGTCAGTCTATATCCATATAGTTATGAGATAAATTACATGAAGTGTATCTTTTACTGTGGTGTCCTGTTACTTTAATTATTATTATTATTGTTGTTGTTGAAATCCTTGCAGATATGCTATAAGTCATTTGGTAAGGTCTTTAAAAGTTAAAATACATAAGAAGGAAGCATTCAATGTTAGAAGATATAACCAATATAACCAGATAAGCAAGAGTTCAGGGACTGACAATTTCTCCTCATTTATGTAGGTTTATAATTTATTCAGTTTGTTTAGTCACAATTATTGGGTGTTATTTTAATTCTTCTGGGTTTTGTAGTGGGGTTTTGGGGTTGGGGTTTTTCTAGTGAGTGAAGGATGAATATGAAATTTTCCTTCAATGTTCTGCTTCAAAGAGAATGGGTCTTATATAGTGTGAAGTCTCTGATTTGCATGTTCATTCTAAGCAGCAGACCATGATTGGCCATCACCATGATTTATGGCATGGTAAGTTTAATTTTGGTACCAAATTTTTTGTGCCTTGGCTGCAGAGCTCTTCTTTCCTTATTCCTTTCTTATTCTCTGTATTTATTGAAGAGGCAGCCAATCTGGAATAACAGCTTTCAAATATTGCTTTGAAAAGTGCTGATAAAAGATGTCAATGTAGATTATCTACCAGGTGGAGCTTTCTTGTAATTTCTAATGGAATAGACTCTTTTTCTTTGTAAAAGATTGAAACATAAAAATCAAGTTTTTTAAGAATAGAGAGAAAAAATGATTTTTAATAGGATTTTTTTTGACAAAATCAGAAGCCAAACGATAAGTAATATATTGCTTATGAAGCCAATTTCGAATAAATTAAATCGTTCCAAGCTGTAGGTGTGGGGAACTAGACATTGTGCTGGTTGACATCTTAATATATTTGTTCGGTATCTGAGATATTAAAGGTCAAATTGGATTTATTCGGAAAATTTAGAATGGGCGGACATTCGGGCAAAATAAATCCAACAAGGAGAATTTTTTCGTGNATCTTAATGGAGATGGAACTGAGGACATAATAGTAGCAACCTGTAACTCAAGTGTATTGGTGTATGATGGTGTAACTTTGAATATGTTATGGTCTCAGTCATTGCCTTCACATTCAGAAAGTTTTAGGTAAAAATTAATTTTTATTTATAGCAAAATTTCTTTATCTTCCAAGTGTGAAACTTTTCATTTTAACTTTGTATCAATATGGGTTTGTTTTATTAGAAAATTATCTTGTGAAACCAGTGTTTTGACAGGTGTCTTTGTTTGGTCTTTTCTTAAAGTTTTAATTGAAGGAAAAATGCTTCAGGTAGTTTAAAAGTATGCACAGTTTAATTTCCATGGAATTGTTTTGTAAATTATTATTAAGTTCAAAAGAGATGCATGTTTAAGGCATAAAAAAGGTGTTTTCTAATTTCTCCTTTATAAGTTTGGTGTTGGATTATTTCTATTTTATGGCAATAAGTAATGAAGGGAAGATTAGCCCTATTTGTTCAACTATATGTGTCCTTCTTTATGTCTTATCTTTATTCATTTTTAAAGTTCGTGTAATTGTTCTTTAGTTCAGGACTTCATGCTACAAACCCTATTATTATTGTGGGCTTTTCTATATTTTGAACTGGAACTTTTAACAAATGCAACGTTTTTACACAGTGCTTTTATTGTTAATCTTTCTCCTTGTAGTAGAAATGTCTCACCTTTTTCTAGGTAAGATATCATTTTGTGTATTGTACAGTTATTTGTGGAGATATATTAATATTTCAAATATAACAATCAATGGAATAAAATTTCTCTCTGTTGCATTGACATAAAATGTATTTGAAACTATTAAGTATCCATTAAGTATTTATCAGGAGTGTTTACATGAGTTTGAGAGTTGATTACATTCAAAATTGAGCAGTGGAAAAAATCCTGGTAGTTGTAGTACAAGGCCATTTTCACACATGCCGGCAAAACCAGAACCGGCGATGCACTGGTACTGGATAAAATACATTCCAATTGAGGTCTTCACACGCAGCCTGGATCCTTACAGCCTCTGGAGGCTGGAGCCATAGGCTTGTCATTGTCAATGCCTTCTTATGCAAACATACACATGTGTAGGTCTGCAATGGTAGTGTTGGAAGGATCTTTAGTTGACAATTCACACTGCGTGATGATAGTTAGGATGCTGAAGCCACTTGAATGCAAGGGCTGAGGACCTTGCTCTTTGAGAGTAGTTGTTCTAACTTCTTTATTTTGTGACTTTGCAGGAGAAAAGGAAGGATAATTAAATGAAATCATTCAAAAATTGAGAGTACTTTTGTAATGACTAAATTAAGAAATAAAAATTTATGTATATTTTTCTTCTAATCATCACCACTAAATAACTTTTTCCAGGAAAAGAACTATGTATTACATATTACATCAAATTAAACTACATTGTTCCATTACATTGTTGCATATTCACAATACAAAATCTTTGAATAAAAGGAATTAACGTTAGTATTGTGGAATCTATCTTCTTGCTGCTGACTTCACGAGGCTACTTTCATCCCTATCACTCACCTCTGTTCTGAGTTCTTTACCTTTTCTTTTGCAGCTTCTCTATTTGCAGATTTTTCTATCAGTGCCCAGTTAAGTTGTTTAGTGCAAAGTATGTGTTATTGAGGGGGTTTTCCTGTATCTATCTTCAAAAAATTGATTTTTTCATCCTTATACATTAGAGAATTAGTGGAAAAAATGGCTTTGCTGTCAAAAAATGTTTTGTGTCGTAAAAAAGCATTTGAATAAGGTAGTGTTTGGAGCCAAAAAATGATGAAAAATTTATCTTTCTTTTATTGCATTTTTGGTATCTTTACACATTTGAGAATATATGTGCAAGTTAATTTTGCCAGAAAAATGCTTAATTATCTCAGATTTACAGCCAAATTGCTCTCATGTGCATTTCTGCTGTATTGCTGAGGGCGTTTCCCAGAACCACTTAGAGCCTAACTTCAGATTTAGTGTAGTACACATGTTAACTATTGTTGACAGTTCGAAATAGTTCACAAAGGTAGCCAATTAGATAAATGGAGGCACATAGGAAAGGTGAAGAAGGTGAAGTTCCAGAGAAATCAATTTACTATAGAAAATGAAACAAGGCATGCATCTACTTCTGCACAAAAGTTGTCCTCTTTGGCTTTCAAATTTCTTACTTACACTCAAATGAAATTATTCCAACAATTTATTTTTGCATTTCTGATTATGAAGGCATCCCCTATGACCCTGGAATAGTCGACTAACTGTAATTTCAGAAATTTTACCTAAAGCACCTAAAATCGTTACTACAAACAGGAAAAACCCCTCAATTCAGCATTATTATTCAGCAGTGTCAAGAAACACAATTTAGGTTGGGTTCCTGAATAGCCAATGGGCAATGCATTTGGCTTTGGTAGAAGTGGTTCCGGGTTAGATTCCTGGTGGGCACCTACGTGCGAAATTACCTAAGCTGTCGAAGCACTATAACAATACCAATACCACAATTTAGGGCTCTATGGAAAATTTTCCATTTAGTACACATAATATTGAATGCACCCTCTGCAAATCTTTGTGTCCCACACAAAACTGTATTAAACACTCCCTTCTTGGTGATACCATGTCCTGCTCCCCAGTTGAAGGAAACCTTTGACTAAGAAACTTCATTATGATTAGATGAATACTCGGTCTATAATAATGCGTGAAAGTTGTCCTATACTTCAAGTAATGCTTTATGATTGTCATCTTTTGTTTTGCAAAACATTCCTACTCTCAAGGCCCAATTTTTGTAATTTTACGTTACCAAACAAGAAACTAATTTATAAAAAGGTGGTATCATAAAAGAATTTCTTTTTCCTTGTTGTTTTATTAAATATTTCTGTTGGAAGCACAGATGCTCTCATTACAGTATTCTGGCTCCTAATATAATCCCCAGAAAATTAGATGTAGGTGATCTCTTGGGGAAATAATTGCAAAACCTAGAATCATCCTCATCATACCTCATCCTTTCTAAGTTTTCAAACAGCATGTGAAAGCTTCCTGCAATCTGTCTGACAGATGAATTGAATAATCTGAGTACTGTCTTTCCTGGATTCTATATGTTCGTCTTAATTATAAAAACAAAGATATATGATTGTTGATGTTAGAGCACATCTTTACTGCTCTCAGCAACGGCATTGTTGGCACATGTGCAAATGGCTGAAGAATGATTGCCAGTTTACTTATCCTTTTAAGGGATTTTTTGGGTCTTATGAATGATCACTATACATTTAATTTTGCTTCTAATTGTTTTTTTAGCTTATATTATTAATGCTTAAAACTTTTATTTGTAGCTCTCCTGCTGTGGCTTACTACAATGAAGATAATACACCAGATATCATTATCCGCTTCCATACGGGCCCTGGTTTCCCAATGTTTTATTATTCCCAGGTGAGCTTGTTAAATTTAATATTGATTTACAATAATTAATATTGAATTTTGATGATTTATTATTATTATTATACAATAAAAAAGTTACAAGTGGACGGAAGTCCGGTGGCAACTTATATACAAAATATACAATTTTAAAAACGAGCTTACACCTAAATTAAGACAATCAACAAAATTAATATAAATTTTCTACACTTCTTACAAAATACATCTACATCTTCCATAATGCATACAAGAACACAATACAATCAAATATCAAAATAGTCTTGAAGGCTCCAACACTAAGCATAAATGTCTATATTTTAACAATAAAACTAAGTATATTTAGCAATATATGCACTCCGAAAATTTTTACAGAAGGTCACATGCTTTTTTTTTTT
>KZ310088.1:1008401-1040715 GCA_000376725.2 Ladona fulva
TAGTCTCACAAAGTTATGGCTTTTGGCCAATGAGGGAATTGCAAGTCTTTTTTGAGTTGTATCGTTTTATTTTTTATGTATCTAATTCATCTTCTTATTAAGTGCACTTCTTATTATCCTTGTAAATCGATTAAGTTGTTATTTCTGTGCCTTTTGTTTGTTTTTTCAGAATGTTTTTTTTTTCCGCAACGCATGCATATTTTGTATATGATGGTTGTCTCAGCTCAGGTTAACCTAAGAGACAACCTAAAGCTTTCATTTCTTCTTCTTGTATATTTGTTCTATGTATATATATATATATTGTGTTGAAAGCAATAAACTCTAATTAATTGATCAGCTTAATTAATCAAAATTTTAGATTTGCTTTGAGAAAGTTGACCTATGGTAATATTTTCTTGTGCTTGTGTTATACTTGTATTTTGTATTTTATTGTATGCTCTGATCAAAACATATTACACAAATATATTATAGAAATTTCAAATACTAAGACTATATTTATTTCCTTGTTAAGGAGTATTTCATTGCATTTGAATGAATATTCCTCTGTATTTGTTTGTTTAATTTCAATGAATCAGTTTACAAGGTCTGCTATATGTTTTATTATTATGTTTTTATTTTAAGGTTGCTATTTTAGACGGAAAAAATGGAGACCTTTTGCATGGAAGTCCTTTTGTTGCTGGTGCAGGTCCTCGATTAGGTTCTCCTTTGTCTATCAGCCTTCATGGACCTCCAGGGCATGACATGTTTATTTACTGGTCTACTGATTGTAGAGGACACATGGGCTCTACTGATCAGTATCGTTTTCCAAATGGTGAGTTATGAAGTGTATGATTTTATTAGGCCATTCTACAGAAAATTGGTCAGAAATTTATCTCAATTTTTTTAAGTTTAGAAAATAATTATACTTGCAAACATCCTCAAGAAACCCTTGGTGGCAACGTTTCAGCTTAGTGAAAATCTGTAATGAGTGCCCTGGAACTACCGAATATGTGAACAGCTGCAAGAACAGCTTTTGTAAGGGCTTAACAGAGAATTTACTTTTCAATAGACTATTAGTTTCTGCTGCTGGAACCACTCAAAAATATTAAAAAAAAAAAGAGATTTCTGACTTCCTTTATGAAGTGCCTTTGAAAAATCATGATTTATTATTCAACAGCAAAATTTTTTATTTAGAGGAATGAAAGACATTAAACAAAGGAGAATATAATTTAATTTACAATTTCATTGTAATAACAAACTGGTAACTAACTATATCTCTTTATATTTTATAGCACTCAAGATTCTCAAATCACTTGTTAATCTTTGTTTGCCATTCTGGATGTGTTAAGCATGATACAGAGCCAGCCCATTCATTTATTTCAAACTCTTTAATCAATTTTCTTAGTAATTCTGGTGAAGCATTGTTGAGGAACGTAACTAATTTTGGTGATGGTTCACCAGCCCATTATGAAAATAAAAATAATTAACATTTGTCACCATATGAATGATTTTTGGCAATGCTGATTGATTAATTAGCTAATTTGCCACTGTGCTCTATAAGGACTCTTGTGATATAGTTATGGATACGTTGCTGCACTACCTGTAAATTTAACACTATTCACATGTGTCTGATATTTGCTATTATTTTCAATATTTTCAATTCCTGTTTTTTGTTTTTAATGTAAAATTATTGTATAAGTGTATAAAATTAGTGTATAAGTGTATAAAATTAGTGTATAAGTTTATAAAGCCTTTAAAAATAGAGGTCTGTCTGATTTTCCTTGAAATAGCTTGTTTATACTCAGATATTTCTTTTGTATTTCTTATTTTTTTAGAGTTAATTGATTTAAGGAAAGAAGATATAAGGAAATATGGAAATCAATATATGTACATGAGGAAATATTTGTAATGTTTATAATGTTGGGGGATTGTACTTTTGACGTTCAAGCAGATGATTTTCTGTGTAAATAAATGTATTAATGTGACAAAATAAATTATTATAAATAACTTCATATGTGGTCACATGCCTTGAAATTCATTGAATTAACTTAGATTGACGATTTGATTGGTCCAAAAGAAATCTTTAGTGTTGTTTTGCATATGTTTCTTATAAATTGTTTCAGGGACTGGTGTTCCAGAACAACTGAGAGCTGATATTTGTAGACTTCGTTATGGGAGTAATTCAACTCAGACTGGTCAGCTATTTGCCATTGGAAGATATATGTCCCCTCCTGAAGTCTCTTTGTACAACTCAGGTTATAAAAGATTTTAAATTATTGATAATTTAAATTTAGGAATTTTTAACTTAACCACACCATTCAGAAAGTTTATTTATGTACTAAACTTATTAGAAAGGAAGGAAAAAAAAATTAGGATGGAAATAGAGAAAGAAGATTGGGTGATAATCAATGAAAAGGAGGAAGTGCTGAAAAGGTGGAAAGATTATAAAGAATTGCTGCATGAAGCCAATAAGAGGTGGGAGAAAGTGAGGCTTGAAGGCAAATCAAAAATAAAAAAAGAAGATATGAAAGAGACGAAGAAAAGGAAGGCATGTAAAATTGATGAAATACTAGTGGAGATTTGGGAGACAGAGGAATGAAGGATACTACACACCTCTGCAATATGAGATACAAGAGTAGAGAATTGCCAGAATATTTTCTGACAGCAATTATGTAACCACTTGAAAAGAAAAAAGGAGGCATAAGAATGTCAGTATTTTTGAACAATTAGCCTTAAATCTCATGCAGCTAAAATACTTCTGAGGGAAGAAACAAGAAATGCTGTAGGACTATTGAGAGTGATAAGAGAAAGAAAAAAAAAAACAAAGAGATATGTATGTAGTATTCATAGATCAGGAAAAGGCTTTCGATTGTAAAAATGGGATAAGCTATTGACAATTCTTAAGAAGAAATGGGTGGATTATGGGATGGGAGGGTAATCAAAAACCTAAAGAGAAGGTTGGAGTGAAAATCGGAAATGAGATGGCAGAGGGAAGTAAGATAGGGAGGGAGGTGCAACAAGGATGTTGCATGTCGCCAATTCTATTTGATATTTATTTAGAATAAATAACAAGGAAAACTCTGAACTGTAAAAGAGGTATTGGTATCACAGGATGGAGAATCAAGTGTATTGGATTTGTGGATGATGTGGCAATGGTGAAATGAGTAAGAGAAGGAGGAATTACATGCTAAGCGGGATGAGACAGGTCTTGGAAGAGCACTGGATGAAGATAAATACAAAGAAGACAAAAAGCATGGTAGTTAGCTGGGAACCCAAAAAGGTGACAGTTAAAATTGGTGGAGAGAAAATTAAGCAAGCTACATCAGATGTTGGATAAGATGAAGAAAGGCAATAGCTAAAGAAAAGAAGGGTGGCACAAGACAGAGAAGCATAGAGGACTGAAGTGTGAGGACCTGCCCTATGTCTGAAAACAAATTATCATCAGCATTCAGAAATATGCCAGCACTCTTGTATTATTATAACTTCATTAATTTTTTGGCAGATTTGCAAACAATAAAAGCAAATTCCCTATCTATAATTCCAATTTCCGAGACAGTCCTTAGTCATCTGAAGCCAAAATTAGGATTCTCTAAGTTGAATAAATAACAGTTTTTAATGGCTGAACGAGAGAGAATTTTGTGTCCAAATTTCATATACCTCATGAATGCAGAGAGAATTGACTTTCTGATTGTACTTCTCTGCGTTTCATATTAAAAGCTGGGAGTAAGAATATACCATATTTACCCAAATATAAGATGATCCTACTTTCTTAGTCCTTGAAATTAGAGAAATGATTTTTTATCATTTTTCATGAAAATTCAAGGTATTACGTGATAATATTGAAAATATTAAACCTACAAAACAACACGTTAATAATAAAATTGCAAAATAATCCATTAATTGCCATTTTCAGGCACCTAACTACAGTAATCTCTTGATTATCTGTGTTAATCGATGCATGATGGGGTATGGATAATCAGATAACCCATATCTGAAAAATCTGGAAAATTTGGTTATATTATTACTATATATACCCACATACAAAGGCTCTTTTTGCAAAAAAATTAGGTTAAAAAGCATGGTACGTGCGTGGATATAGATATTTTTCATGGTATTTTCATCAATATTACGATGGATCAAGAATATAATCATTAGTTAAGTTTTCTTTGTCAATGAGTCCTGAACTTCTTTCATAATATTATAAAATCATTTTAATATGAGATTTTTTTGGCTACTTTTGCTGATTAGTTCAACTTGTTGATGAGATCAGTCAATAAAAATCAGCCATGGAAGTTATGGAGTGTTCTTTCTTTTAAGATGTGTGCAAATTCCCAGGAAGTCATGCTTGACCATATTAATTTGCTGTTGCTATATTTTGAAAATATTTTGTTTTTTAATATAAGAGGATGCTAAGTTTGGAAAAAATTCCCAATTGGGTAAATAAGTAACATAGATAGCACTGTCATTTAAACCAATTTGGTAATGTGTTGGCCTCTGCTGTCTTGGGTTTAAATTCCTGGAGGGGGCAACATTCATCATTGTTCATCTGAATTAAGAGGTAGTGGTCCAAAAGTATTCAGCCAGTAATTGATAAAATTTTAATCAAGTGTCCTATCATTAATGCCATCTGGCTATTGTAGTCCTTGTTGGCGGATATGTAGGATTCATTTATATACACTGTAGATCATTATTACTAGTTCTTTGATATGTTACATGTACCCTCTATCTTCATTATACCGTATTTTCTGGTAAATAACTTGCACCTACTAGATAACACACATTTTAAAAATTTCTTCACTGTGATAATGTATAGATAACACATATTTCAAAAATTTCTTCTTTGATAAATGCATTGATAACACTCATTTCAAAATTGTTATTATGTTGACGAGAATGTTTTTTCACTACTGTAATATTTATGATAATTACTCTTGTATTTTGAATGGAATTATTTGATTACTATGTTAACATTTACAATATGTTGGTTGAAATAAAATTGCCCTAGTACATGAGTATACACTCTGTGACTTCTGCGATATATGACATGTGTTGTTTAGTTATTTGTTTCTAGACTAAGTACTAGACTGTTTCTAGAAAACTAGATTTTCCATTCTATATCACTAATATTTTTATCATTCTTCTATATTTTTTTGTATAGATAACACACATGTTATCTACAAGAAAATACAGTATTTTGTGATTTTTGATTGCTAAATGTTAATGGTAGTTCAATGCATTTATATAACATCATTTTGTTTGGATTATTGTCATATGATGTAGTAAATCCATACTATGCTATTTTCAGAGGAACGTTTGTCTTTGGAACACAACAGTTCCATGGACATTCTGGCTGAAGTTCAGAGCTTTTTAGAGGCTCATCCAGATTATTTTGATGTCTCCTCTGATGGTGCATTGAGTGAATTAGCCATGGATGGGGGAGACGCACAAGATGAGGCAACTGATGATGGTGGAACATCTCCACAAGGGGAGGAAGAGAATTCCAAAGACATCCCTTATGCAAATGGTCTGCACTCAGTCAGGAAGCATGGCTGGGGTCGTGGCAATAGTCGTACAAGGGTTTATCCTTGGCTTAACAATTTGCGTAAGAAAAGGGATTCTTCAAAGAGCAAGAAAGATGAGGGACTTCTGAGATTATTGTCAACAGGTAAAGTTGTATGAAATTAAAGTCTGTAATGGATAAAATTGAGCTTTATATGCATTTCTTATGGAAATCTATCTGAACAATCTTGGTTCAAACCCAGCAAAGTTATCAAATGAAACGATGACAGTACTCTCTTCCAGGTCTTGGAGAACATGTTTGCAAAGTTTGTCTCAAATCGGGCTAATGGGACTATCTTGTCCATTGTCAATCATGAAGTCAACATTTGTAAATCTTTTGTATTCTTCAATTTTAAACCATAACATTTTTTAAGAAAAATACTATCATCTCATAACCATTAACCATAAATTCTAAGCGTATTCTTGTAGAATAAGAAATTTAGCTTGGTATTGATTATTGGGTTTGGTAAACACCCCCGTCAAGCAGGATGGAATTATGATAACTGTATACAAAACCTAGTCATGTCCTAATTAAAAAAAAAATACTAAACTGGTTAGAGTTTAAGCTAAGAATATTAGCGGAATTCCGAAAAATTATAAACTCTGTTTTGTCAATCTCTAAGTAGCTTGTGAGATTTATGTAACCTCACAGTTTTAAAATCTCTTTTGCGTTCAAATTTCATTCGTCTTCCAATAATCTTCCCTTTTTTTCACCATAAGGTATCTTCATCTTTGCATCAAATCAACTTATAAATGTCTTTTGGTAAATCAAGTTGATTATGAAACACTCCCACATGACCATATGTTTGTCCCTGCAATATGTACATTGTCTATTAATTTTAAAATATGTCCTTAATAGTAAATATCTGGTCCAAGCCAGAAGTGATACTATAATAACTCAATATATTTATTACCGGTAGATGGATTATTTTATCCTGGATAAATCATGAGTAAATTTTATAGTAATTAAGTAATTGTAGAGAATATTTTGTGTTTCAATCATGAGATCAAAAGTCATCAAAACTTTGTGATTTTCAATTTTAAGCCATAAGATTTGTTAGAAGAAATACATAGTCCTATATCCGTTAATTCTCCTTTTAAATTCCAAGCATTTTCTTGTAGGATAAAAATATGAGCTCGGCATCATACATTGGGCTCTGTAAATGCCGCCATCAAGCATGATGGAAATTTAATTTTAAGTATATTATGACTGAAAATACCCCTAAATTAAAAAAATTCTAATCAGGAAAGATTTTATTTTTGGCCAACCCCCAACCTGGAGGACCAGTGGGCTACTCTTCGTCTGTCCACTACCCTTGGACCTGTCTGGCTTGGGTGACCCTGCCAGGAGCAAAAAACCAATGATACAAAAGCCAAGAATGTTTGCAGAATTCTGAAAAATTAAATACTTGATTTCTATGAAAAACATGCTTTTTGTGTAAAGTCCTATTTTAGTGCCTGCAACTTGCATATTGTAAACAATATTTTGAAAAGAGCATCAATTTCCAGAAAATGAAAGCAAAGCGCAACATTGCTAAAAAGGCTTCCATGGCGATTATAAGATAAAATCCACCAGTCTGGGCACAACTTTCTTTTCAATTGCTACTGCATAGATATTCCTGAAAAAATTCTCACCCTTGGCCCATAAGATGCAGGCCAATTTAAGATTAAAATTTCTGGGGAAGAAATTGCATTTTATGGGATGGGAAATACGGTACATAAAGGAAGTATGTAAATAAGTCACTGTGTCTTGTGTAGAATAAATAATTACCTCTCAGTTGAAATTAACAGACTTAAATTTGATGAATAAATGTTAGTGTTTAAGCAAAATATGAACTTGATGATGAAACTAACTAATCAGCTCTGCTGAAGGAATAGAGTTTGAGTATCTCAGTAATGCTTTTATTTTCTTGTAGGAACTCTAGCTCCGTCGTTGTCACCAAGAGATAAGGGGAATGAGCCTCCAAAATATATTGATCTGATATTTGCTACTCATTGGATACCAATGGAAAACAATGCATCTGGGAAAAATCAAGGACATGAGGATAAGGCAGGCAGGAAGGCTCTTCTTGAAGATATTTTTATACCAATGGGGCAGATGACGGTTTACCGTGTTCGTCTTCACTGTCAATGTAGTCTGTCAAAAGGGAAGGATCCTAATATATTTGAATGCCCATCATTTGCTCCATTCTCTAGGCAGGGGTGGCCATCTCACATGGGTGCCAGAGGAAACGGTTACTTCCGCCCGAGATGGAGCTAGTATGGCTGCATAAGCCTTCTTTTATCTAACTCGTTGATGTGTGGAATATTAATCACTAACTTCCTAATTGAGGCAAGCATCTCTTATCATCTCATCGCCTCCTGCATTTAAGACGATTATTTTTTGGCTCTTTGAAGAGAGATTTATTTTACAAAGCTTCAGGGGATTCTTTTCACAAAAAAGCTGTAAATGTCTCAGAAAAATCTTTGATGTAACATTTTTACATATTAATATGTCTAATCTTTATTTTCAGTTTGTTTGTAATTTTGTATCAGTTTTTAATTGTAACATTCCTACTGTTGCCTAGTATTAACACAAATGAACCAATGATATGTTTTTAAGTGAGGAACTGTCAATGAATGTGATTTTAGGTCATTGCTTTGTATGTACTGTTGATCTACATAAAGATTTACAATCAACCTGTTTTCAATTTGTGAACTGAATTTGTGCTATAGTTACTGTAATATTTCATCTCCATGGGCTACCACCTTAACGTGGTGGAGAGATTTGTGTGCTCCAGAGATTAGGAGAGCTATGCTGGCGGGAGCTAAAGCTCCTGGCAGGGTCACCCAAGCCAGACAGGTCCAAGGGTAGTGGACAGACGAAGAGTAGCCCACTGGTCCTCCAGGTTGGGGGTTGGACGTGGGACTGTCAATTCCACTCTGTAAAAAAAACATTTTTGCAAATTCTGAAAGAGTAATACCCGGACTGGAAAATATATGACGACCTTGCAATCGGAATAAGGTTAAAGATTGACAGATTGGAACATGGAATGTGCTATCGTTATATAGAGCTGGAGCTCTGAAACAATTAATCAATGAATTGAACAAATACAATGTGGATATAACAGCAATTCAAGAAATCAGATGGACAGGACAAGGTATTTTAGAAAAACGTACATGCAATATTTACTACAGCTGTGATGAGAAAAAACATGAATTTGGGCAGGTTTTATTATTAATGGCAGAGAAAAATGGGTAAGGGTGACTTTGCGCAAGATGGTGTGCACCCAGGAAAAATCCCAAGGAAGAATGGACTTGAAAAAAGTCTGACGGGACCGGGAATCGAACCGTTCTCCAAGCCATTCGGGATACTTTGTGGGCAAGGACGTTGCAAGTTCATCCACATGGTGGCATCGTTCGTGGTCTGGCTTCATTGTGAATGTGGAGAAATGTTCTGCCGGGATAGCTCAACAGACAGAGCACCCAACCGGCAATTGGGAGACCTGGGTTTGATTCTCGGTCCCGTCAGACTTTTTTCAAGTCCATTCTTCCTTGGGATATTAATGGCAGGGTAAAGCACCTGGTAATAGCATTCTGACCTGTAAATGAAAGATTATGCTGCATATATATTGAAGGCAGATTTTTTAACTACAGTGTTATTAATACAAATGCACCTACAGAGGATAAAGAGGATGAAATCGAAGATGATTTTTATGGGTTATTGGAAAAAATCTATGATGAATGTCCAAAACACTATATAAAAATTATCATGTGAACCGAAATGCCAAAGTTGGCTGGGAGGATATCAACTACCCAACAATAGGGAAGCATAGCTTACATGAAAGCACTAACGACAATGGATCTCGACTGATTGCCTTTGCTGCCTCCAAAAACATGGTAATAGGTGGAACGTTATTCCCACACAAAAAATACATAAGGGAGCATGGAAAACACCAGATTGACATTTAGCCAACCAAATTGATCATATAATGATTGATGCAAGGCATCTTAGTAACCTCATGAATGTCAGAAATTATAGAGGAGCAAATGTAGACTCAGATCATTACCTCGTAATTTCAAAAGTAAGAGCAAGAATCAGTAATCTTAAGAAAGAACAACATAAAGACAGAAAAAAAATTTAATACAGAACATCTGAAGACGAAAAGGTTGCCAAAGAATATAGGAACCATGTAACTGCTCTCTTGCAAAATGATAATAGTGACAAGGATGACAGAGTTGACAAAACCAATAGAGTATGGGAGGTATGCAAAAATGCAGTAAATATCGCAGTTGACAATATATTAGGAACATCTAAACCTGCCAAGAGGAAAGAATGGTTTGACAATGAGTGCCAAGAAGCCACTGAGACAAAGAATGCAGAATATAAGAAAATGATTCAGAGGAGCTATATAAACATGGAGGCACTGAGTTGTATAAATATATACATAAACTAATATGCCATATATGGTGTATGGAAAGTATGCCCAAGACTGGACAACAGGAATCATATGTCCAGTCCATAAAAAGGGCAACCAATTAGAGTGAAAAATTATAGAGGAATTACCCTACTTACTCGTAACACTGTATGTAAGATTTTCTCAAACATATTATTTGAAAGATTTAAACCATATACAGAAGGAATGATAGGTGATTATCAAAGTGGGTTCTGTGCTGGTAAATCAACTATAGACAATATACATTCCATTTGACAACTGATGGAAAAAACTATTGAATTTAATATTAAGATACATCACCTGTTCATCGATTTCAAAGCTGCATATTATAGTGTTAAAAGGGAGGAACTGTATAAGGCTCTGGAAGAGTTTGAAATCCCCAAAAAGCTCGTAAAACTAATCCAGATGACAATTACAAAGATGCGTTTTTGAGTAAAAATACAGCAAGAATACTCAGGTCCCTTTGAAGCCAAATATGGACTTTGGCAAGGAGACGTACTGGGGTGTCTACTCTTTAATATTGTCCTGGAAAAAGCTGTCAGAGAGTCAGGAATAATTTCAAATGCCACAATATACTATAAATCAGTCCAAATATTTGCTTATGCAGATGATGTTGATATAGTTGGTCTTACAGAACAGGCAGTGAAAGATGCCTTTTTATCCTTAGCATAAGCAAGTAGAAAAATGGGACTGATAATAAATCAAGAAAGACAAAGTATATTGTTGTCTCAAAAGACCCCCCACAATGGCCATCTCCACATATAGAAATTAGTGAATATAGTTTTGTGCAAGTGGAGAAATTCATCTATTTTGGTTCTCTTTTAAACAACATGAACAATACGAGTGAAGAAATCCTGCGCAGAATTATATTGGCAAATAGATGTTACTATGGACTACATAAACAACTGAAGGCACAAACTATCAGTAGAAAAACAAAAATAACATTATACAAAACTCTCATAAGACCAGTATTGACATGGTTCAGATACCTGGGTGATGAACAAAAATGGTGAAAGAATATTGGAGGCATTTGAGTGGAAAATACTTAGAAAAATTTATGGGCCAATAAATGATCAAGGTCTGTGGCATAGAAGATATAATTTTGAGCTGTACAGACTCTTCTCAGAGCCAGATATAGTGAAAAATATAAACATTTCTAGTATGGGATGGGTGGGACATGTAATAAGAATGGGGAATGACCAAATTCCTAAAAGGTTAACCATGGGAAAACCAGATGACACCAGGAGCCGGGGACGACCTAAGAAAAGGTGGCTGGGTAGTGTGAACACCGATATGAATGCCATAGGAGTGAGGAATTGGAGAGAGGTTGCAATAAGAAGAGAGGAAGGGCAAAAAACTCTACAGAGGGCGAAGACCCACACTGGGTTGTAGTACCATAGAAGAAGAAAAAGCTGTAATATTTACTAAGAAAGTGTACAAAAGCAGTATCTGATTATATAATAGTATCCTAAATATTCTAGACTAAAAATTTCTCCCCGAATATCCTTCCGACAGTTACTTAGCTTAATAATAATAAACTTTTCTATGTAATCCTCCTTTTCTGTTCCTTTTTCATGTGGTGAAAGCAGTGGATGTAATTTTGATTTAATGATTAGCAAATCAAAAATAATGTTGCTTTAAAATGATTATTTAATTCTGCATGATTAAATATCTGTTATATACATCTATCTATAGTAGACAAATTTTGAGGCTAAACAAAATCCTCACTGACCCGGCGATTTGTTTGCATAAAAACGCCTACTTTGTCACTAAGGAATAATTGAGACATTGAACCTGAATATCACGGGTTCTATCCTAGGAGGAAAGATACTTCTCCCATTTATTTTCCTAAAAAACGTACTTTTCCCACTTAAAAACATTGTGCAGATTTAAAAAATTCGTTTAGGGTATTTTCCATAAAGATAGAACATTGAAATGTGCGATGTCGTAGGTAGATATGGATTTCTATTGCATGTTGTGAAGACTTTTCCCCTACTGGTCATAGGTTCGATCCTGGGACGGTTAAAATTTTGCCCATAAGATTTACATAGGGCATCTTTTTAAAGTCTTTTTTCGGGACACTTTCCGAATAGCCAAATTGCTAAAATTCGGAAAATGAATAGGATTAATTGATATAGTTCTCAAGAACTTCTTAATTGATCCTTGGTTCGATGCCAGAGCACATTCATTTTTACTTCATAAGAAATGTACAGGAAACTCTGATAATATTTTGAGCTATTTCACGATACGTTTGCATCGTCCTACGTCATTTAACCTTTCCACGAAACTAATAATCAGGGAAGCTTTGAATGCATAGGCCATCATCCCTTAGCTCTTGGATCGTAATATTAAATTAATGTTATCTGTCTAGGACTCCTAAGACAACTTCTTTCACTCCTTGCTTTCTTTGCATTAACAATCGGCTTATACATTATGTCAGAATCGTTTGGTAGAGAGAGTTGTAATGTCAGATGAGATTTATTTTCAATGATCATCCTATTTCATAAGTATGTACGTGTCGATAAAAACACTTCGTGAAGAGCTGCTATATATGATAGTTTGTAAAGGATTAATTACACTTGGCGAGTTTACTAGCCGTTCGCAGGGCAGTAGGAGAGTGCATCAAGTGTCAATTATAATTGATTTTACAAGTTTCTGTAGACAGCTTGTAAACTCGCTTATTCGCCAACCGCTGTAACTACGATGCGATTTCAATGGCTCAGGCCGGATCAAAAAATCAGCAATTGAGCGAGTAAAGTAGTCCAGTCTTTAACTTTACTCGTCCTAGCAGAGCGAGCTCCGAGTAAACTAGCAAACCTTATTTCACATAGCGAAGCAGCAAGTGAAGTCGTAGGCCAACAGATAGCAAACTCTCCCAATGTAATTGAGCCTTCAGTAGATCTTTAAATTAAGTATTTTCAAACGTGAATAGTATATTTTAGTGCATGAAATTTTCATATAAGGTACTAGCTAATCTTTCCGTTGATTCTCAACGAGGATATAATGAACTCTCAAGAAAATATTAGATAGACAATCTAATTACTGAGGAGGAGGATTAACTATTTACTTAACGAAATGCACATATTTTCGATTTATCTTTTGTGAGATCGCAATGGCGACAAACGATCACTTTTGGATGTGTGAAATATGCAAACGACGGCTTTAAACCGAGAGTGGGAGCCACAGAAATTGACCAAATAAAATCCTAGAAAGAGATTTCATATGTAAATCCACTCGATAACTTAAACTTTTTTTTTTGGATGTACATACCAATACTGATGAATGTCTTACACTCTTACCGCTTTCTTGATCGTGCTAGAGCAAGAGATAACTGTTTCCCTTGTAATTTACAAAATCGAGCGGATTAAGAAACGCTAATTGATTATAAATTTGACTCAGTGATTTGTCATCATAATCGCAAAATTCTAAAATACATCTCATATTCTTAGTGTAATCCCGGTGTTATAAGGTATACTTAAAATAGATTGAACTTCAGTTCACTTTATCCGGTATTATAATGTTTTATTAGACTTTAACTGAAGATTATAGTTAATCTCTATTTAAATCCATCACATATATAATAGATTCAGTATAATCTTCACTTTAGCAACGAATTCTAATTCCGGGTTCTAGAGTAAACTGTGGTTCAAGTATACATCATAATAAGAAATTTTACATCACAATACTGGCCTCCTTCGTGAATTCTTCCTTAGATGGGCCTGACTTCTCCTTGTATTTTTATGGGTAAATGCGTGAGCTCACATTCAACAATGGCTTGGACGTGAGGGGGACCGAATGTTTACAAACTCAGAACTTGGCAACATTTTCGTATATTTTACAAAATCTCTCGCAATTTCGAATCGAAACCAATATTCCACGACCAAAATAAGAAAATATTCACTATCCCTACTTTTAGCGCTTGTCTCCATTTCGTACGAATATTCTTTCTAATTTAATCTTGTAAAAGACTGAAAGGCTGCAAGGATAAAAAATAACTGAACGTGCATTTCTTATGGAAACGCCTTGACCCACCTGGGTTCGAACAGACGAGAGATAGACAAAAAGCAGCCTATATTCTATGCAGAAGGGACATTAAACAATCTTTAATGTTTGAAAGTTTTACTTCTCGAGTTTTAGGGAAACACACACACACTTACAAGCTTTCTCTTTCATTTATACAATTCCGGTAAATTATTAAGACGAAGTTAATATTCGCGGGATTTGAAAGATATTAACCTCGTATTTTGCGGTTAGAATCTACGCTTTAACCTAAGAATACCGTGCATTCCTTTCTCTTCAGTCACTCGCCAAATTGACGAAGTATTCTATAAGGGTGTTAAACCACCATGGCTCTTCACCCGATTCGTATTTTTATATATACTTTTCGGGACGTCTCCTTTATTTAGCAAAACAATTGCCTCAGCCGGGAATCGACTCCGAGCCGCCCGCGTGGCAGGCGAGCATTCTACCACTGGACCACCGATAAGGGATTATGTTATGTGTAATTAATTTATGCAATAGTTGATTATGTGATGATTTTGTTAAGAGAATTGTCAACATCACAAAATTTGGATCTCAAATATTTACGTCTTTCAGACCCGTACGCAAAGAATTTCATCGGTTTGTTTCATCATGCGTCATCATTGTGCCAGTAATTCGGCAGAATAAGAATGTTAGATCAGCTAGTATGAAATAAATAGTCATAATCCGTAGTAGGTTCTTAAAATATCGTGAAAGAATCGATGTGAATTCGAGACGACTGCGTATTTAATGACGTCAGCATCAACGGAGTAACGATAGGTGTCGCGTATGACCGTTTCCTCAATTTCGTCCATCTTTCCGTAATTAGGGGATCAACTTCCTTGCACTCATCTGCGATCTCTGACCGTTAGCTTCCCCTCATCTGCCCCTTCCAGTTTCCTCTTCCCCTAACTTCTGTGTATCCCACAGAGTAAATTGATTGGATAATGCATGAGAGGAAAGTTGGGGAATAGTTGGGAATTCAGTTGGCATAAGAAGCAATGGAATCAGGAGGAACTTCCATGTCGAACTGTAGTTTGGTGAGAGCAACATTTGTAAAGAAAGTAGACGGAGCGGAATTCCGAACTTGCAATCCTGGAGGATTATTAATACCGTAGATACAGGAGGAAGTGTCTATCAGTCTCATGATGGGTGCATTTATATAACCAATATGGTATGGTAACCTATGATATGGCATAGAATTCCCACACGTACAGCATTATAAAATAAATATACTTTAGGGAAACTATGAAATGTTTTACATATACGAGTATGTATGCGCAAGATACGAGTACTAATACAATACATGGTTTTACAATTTCCTTATACACTGTAACTTCCAAGCTACCAAAATTTAAAGCATGATAGGATAGAAAAATTTAACACAAATGTTTTTTGCAACCGCAGTACATTTTGATGAACTTACAAAAACCTTGACTGTGAATATAATTACCATTTTATGCGTAATAAAATATTTTTCCAATGGGATAGTTTATCCACGTCATAAGTAATGGTTGAGTATAAAGTTGCTAAGTGTGAAACCTTATATAGTGCCCAAGGCTATTTTAGTAATCAAGTAAATTTGTCTGCTCTTTATTCCTGCATAATTTATTCTAATTTTATTACTGGACACCTGATTTAATCCCCCGTTGACGTTGGCCCATGATAATATCAAGGTAAGATGCAGGTTCTTGATTGTATTTGTATTTCTGACATTGACTTTGATCAAACCAATATTTCATTTGATTCATAATTTATTTGAGACTGCGTCATCCTGATTTTTATTTTGCTCTATAATAGTAGTACTATCATCAATACATTGAATTACTTTAGAATTGTGTTAATACTTCGATCATTCACACATAATAGGAATAAAAGATCCAAGGACGAAATCTTGAGGAAGCCCATACTTTACAAGCTTATTTCTAGGTAGTTTATTATTACGCAGTGACATCTGCTGCTTAATTAACTCTCCAAGTTTCAGGAAGTACCTCTAATGCCATTAGAATATAGCTCTAACTGAAGTTTTGAGTGGAAAACACTATCGAATGCCTTAGACAGGCCGCTTAATGAAACGAGTAGTTTACTAATTATTGACATGACTCTTCTACCTTCGAGGAAACTAAATTGTGTGTTACTTATCCGCCCGGAAAGTGGGAGACCCGGGTCCGATTCCCGGCTGCGGCAGACTTTTTCTCTTTCAATTTCTTCTTCTGTTACTTATCTGGTAATTCACTTCAAAGCAGTTGCCTATCCTTGAAAGTAATGCTTTCTTTATCATTTTATAAATGATAGGAATTATGGATTTGCGTCTTTAACTGAAACAGTCCATTTTTAACCTTTCTTGAATATCGGGATAACTTAGGAGAGTTTTAGTTTTTATGGACAGATTCCTGATTCAAATATCCAATTAATTACTTCAGTAAGAGGGTATGACATAGCATGCGCTATGGCTTTCAACAGCATTGAATTCATGCTACATGTATCACAGATGTTGCTGTTTTTTAAAGTGGCAATTATATTGAATATTTCTTTTTTCAGCGGTGTGTGCCAGGTAAAATGAGTTAAACTTGGAGGAAATAAGCTTATTACTCTCACTATACTGTGATGTATTTGAGACTTCAGTTTGTTTTGTTATTACATACTCCCCCCAATATAAAACGAGATTTTCTTATCCAAATTTTGCCTCAGAAAAATGTGAGTTCGTCTTTCACTTGCGAACTTAACAATAACATTTTTAGAATATAGAAAGAGCAATTACTTTTTACGTATCGTCCAATATTAACGGTCATAAAGTCCGCATAGTTATTATATACGTATAATCCGTATGCTTTTACTCGTTTAAGAGTTTTTACTGAGATGTGAGAACACTAAATGCATTAATTTTTAATTTTATGGAACATTTTGTTAATTAAAATTTTCAGCTGCATAACAGTATAGATTATGCGAAATGATGCTTTGAAATGGAGTATACAATTTGCATGGCTTCCATTTTCACTGCACCTTATTCAAAAATATAAATTACTTCATATCATGTGGTGTAGGTGATGTACTCTTTCGCATCTTAACAAGAATCATATGCATATTGAATAAGAATATTAAAACATCCAAAAACCATAAAAAGTAACTTATTTCTGATATGCATATTGTCTCCTACGGGGGTATCATCAGAGAGAGAACGCCGGTATAGGAGGCACGGAGCACTGTACAGTGAGCCGTACCTAAGGTAGCGCTCACTGTACAGTGCTCCCTACCTGCTGGGCGATGTGCACTTAACCTGGGTACGAGGCACTTAACATGTAATTTTTAAGAAATAGAAATGAGAAGAACACCAAACGGTATCTAAGTAGCTTGATTATTTAATATCGTATAATATGCATCATTACGATGAACTCACAATGAACAACGAAGTAAATATATTCAAATACAAAAACAAAGAAGAAACTGAAATTAAACGAAAGACAAATCATCATATGAAGGGCGACGAGACCTTCATATGATTGAAATTGGGGAACGTCCAAATATGCTATCGTAAATTTGTATTTAAAATAATCCATACCAAAATATAAATTAAAAAGCATTGTTTAATTTTTGTTTTTCCTCTAGAGTTATTTGTATCAAAGATGTTTGCAGCGCCGTTAAAGTATACATATATATCTAAACATATAATAAAACTATAACTGAAGCCGTGTCTGCGCATTTAAGCAATTTTCGAAAAATTTGTAGATTTGGCTATTAGGGGTGACACTGAGCATAAAACATCACTTATTTAAATTCTTATCAAACTGTTATCGCATCATGCGAAAACTATCAAACGAATTTTGATGAAATTTGACAGGATGATAAAGTATTTCATTAGTAGGTAGATAGGCTACTTTTTATTTACCTAACTGTCCACGATTCGACTTCACACGAAGTAGAATTTCTAATTTTCCAAATAACTTTAAAACTAAACGTAGTCGAGTTTGAAAAATTGGTATATTGCCGATACTTCCCGTTTAAATACATTGAGCGCAATTAAAAAAAAATCGTTTATGGTACTTTCCATTAAGATAGAACGTTGAAAAATACGGAGTCGTTACAAGATGCAGTTTCCTCTCGAATGGGGTAAGGAGTTTCGTCCTAGTAGCCCCAGGTTCGATGCTAGGACAATTCGTATAAACGAATTTTCAAGTATTAGTTTAGAGTATTTTCCGTTAAGATAATGAGTTGAATTTCACGACATCGATAGAATATACAGATTTTGATCGTATGCCGTAAAGAATTTTGCCCTAGTGGTCACAGGTTCGATGCTAGGACGCATCTATTTGCGCCCATAAGGGATATACAGGAAGTCTTTTTTAAAATTTCTTTCTGGCCTCTTACCGAAAAGCGAAATTGCTATAATTTGGCAAATGAAGAGCATTTGTGGTTGTGTTTCATATCCAAGCCTAAGAACTGCTAAACCGATACTTGGTTCGACACCAGGGCGGATTAAGTATTTCTCCGTAAGAAATGTACAAGACACTCGGATAATAATTTGAGGTACTTCCCGATACGATTTCTTCATCAAAGCCAAATTTCACCAAAGCCGATGGCTACTAGAGAAATTTTAAAACCGCAATATAATGAAATTCTACCGTAAGTTTACTTGGTTTGATGAGAGGATACATGAAATTTCTCCTATACGGATTACTTGGAGTTGCTTTTTATAATTATTTCAAGACGCTTTCCGAAAAACAAAATTGCTAAAATTCGGAATTGGATAGAAGTAATGAGTCTAGCTCATATATAAGAACTTCTAAATTGATCATTGGTTGGATGCCAGGGCACGTTAATTTTTACTCTATAAGGAATGTACATGGTTTTACAATTTCCTTATACACTGTAACTTCCAAGCTACCAAAATTTAAAGCATGATAGGATAGAAAAATTTAACACAAATGTTTTTTGCAACCGCAGTACATTTTGATGAACTTACAAAAACCTTGACTGTGAATATAATTACCATTTTATGCGTAATAAAATATTTTTCCAATGGGATAGTTTATCCACGTCATAAGTAATGGTTGAGTATAAAGTTGCTAAGTGTGAAACCTTATATAGTGCCCAAGGCTATTTTAGTAATCAAGTAAATTTGTCTGCTCTTTATTCCTGCATAATTTATTCTAATTTTATTACTGGACACCTGATTTAATCCCCCGTTGACGTTGGCCCATGATAATATCAAGGTAAGATGCAGGTTCTTGATTGTATTTGTATTTCTGACATTGACTTTGATCAAACCAATATTTCATTTGATTCATAATTTATTTGAGACTGCGTCATCCTGATTTTTATTTTGCTCTNGCTAAAAGGCAAGATTTTATTACACCCACTGCCATACGCCAATGCATTTGCGGTAGATTCCAGTCCTATTACGGCTTAGATGCTGCTCAATAAACTAACAGTCAATTATCAATGCAAAATCTAAACGGGAATTAGCTCAAAATATTATCCGAAATGACTGTACATTCCTTATGGAGTGAAAATTAACGTTGTCTGGCATCGATCCAATGATTTAAATTATAATTTCAATCATGAAGTTCTTAAACTTATATATGAGCTAGACTCATTACTTCGACTTTCTCATTACTTCTACATTCTACGTTCTATCATAATTGAAAATACCATAAACGAAATTTTGAAACAAATATATGAAAATATTTTTAATTCATAAATTATACTTATAGCATTAAACTTATTTTGTCTGTGTTACCTACATAGTCTAGTGCAGAGTGCACACCCGTAGAAAACTTGGGGTTGAGGCGTGCGCGATGAGTACCGCTCCGTATTCTTAGGTTAAGTGATCGCTACCTAGGTTCAGTGAACGCTACCTAGGCGAGGCTCACTGTACAGTGAACGCCACCTGCAGGTAGGGCTCACTGTACAGTGCTCCCTACCGGTTCAGTGCTCCGTGCCTCCTACACTGGCAGAGAACTGCATATTAGAAAATATGTTCCCTAATAATTTCTATTAATAACATTGATAATCTATTCTCAGGCTTCCAGCAGATTGAATTTATTTTCCTTTGTTCCATTCTGCTATAGACAAAGAAAAGCAAAAGTTACAGAATTCGTAAATAGCAAATGGAGACAGGAATGAGGGTGAACGAAGGCCTTTTGAGGCGTTTGCCTTTTATCTTTTCTGCTCACAAAAAATGTGTCAGTGCGGACTGAGCAACTCAAAATCCGCCGCTGATTTTTTAACAAAATACCACGAGCTTTCGCGTTCAAACACACTTCGGTTAACGTATACTATTTGCTTCGGAATCATATCCCTTTACCGAGATAACATTTCTCGTAGTTTCCGAATCCTAAAATATATGTAAAAACTGCAAGAAATTCCATTTCCTTTCAGCAGTAAGCAAGAATAACCAGCCACAATCGCCTGCATGCGTCTTTCAAACAATCGACAGCTAAATTGTAACTCATAAAGAGTCCGGAAAAATAGACAAATCCTTCGTTAGCCGGGATCTGTGTCACTCGTTAGCCGAGGTATCGTTCTGCCTGTAGAATACGGCCAAGAGTCGAGTTCTCCATATTTGGCCTTTGATTCTCTACCTCAGGGTTCAGAGATGGGAATAAAAACTAATGTACGTAATCAAATTGGCGTGGAAAAAAGGTGTGTGGAGTTTATTAACTTGGAGGGCCTTTTCTGTGGGCGGAGGCGTCCCTATGGTGTTGACAGCCTTGGGCCTGTTTTCGGCGACCCCTCCGTCACCTGAGTGTGAAATTGAGAGAGATCTTTGGAATTAGATTGCCTTCGCTTAGGATAATTGGAGATGAGTCTCTGATAGAAACCCTCTCTGTCCCTAGGATACTGCTCCATGCCAACCTGAGGTGTTCATCTTCCTTTGAGTGTTTCAATCGAAAGGATTGAATTCGCCGAAAGGATGGCGAACATGGAAATTAAGTGTAAATTAAACAATCTCGCTGTTATACGTACACGTGAGTCAGTTCGTTGCATTGGAGCCCAACGCTCTTTCCTTTTCGTGTAGAGGAGGTCTTGGACGAGTACTCCGCCGTGATGCACACAAATTACGTTTAAAGTTAGCGCAGAATAATCTAGTTTTTCCGCTCCGAACCAATTTCTGCATGACGCCGCCCTGTTTCATCATAAATCATTTTCTTTGATTTCTACGATCTATCTCTGCGAATTATTATTATTTTTGTATCAATTAATTCATTTCATCTGGACCAGTGGCAACGTTATTGATCCCAATACTATACAATTACACAGTACTATATCAAATTAATTACAATGTTCAATACAATGCTAAATATAATGATAGAAAGTTATCGACTTTTGCAATACAGATATCTTCTAGCTACAACAATACACATTACAATACAGATATCTCCAGGCTAAAATGATACACAAATAAATGCCCCCTCCTAAAAACTAATTAATTAATTTAATTTTATGCTTATGGTCTCTCTTACCCAAAAATTCCGCTTTTTTAACTTCTGTTGGCAATTCCTTTCAACTCACATGTATACCGTAAGAGATAAAGCTAACTTCGTCTTTGATCCTCTCTCCTCTATGCTTTCCCAACCTAATTCTTTTATCATTTATCCGCTATCAAGCCTTCCATACATTCCTGAAACGAATCTTGCTGCCCATCTTTGTACGAGTATCTTTTCTATTTTTCTCTTGTGACCCATGCAATCCGGGTTCCATTCCCTGTGTTTTAATATTGGTCTAACGTAACATTTATACGCAGCCTCTTTAATTTTCTTGGTCCACTTCCCATGGGTACGTATTATGAAGTTTGCAATATTATACGTTGTATATGTCCGTTCCATTTTAAAAGTAATTCACCGTATGTTGACAAGGTAAAAATTTCCCTTCCGGGTGATACGCGCATTGATAAATACATCTATTCAAATTAAGGACTTTGCATTTATATAAATGTTAAGTCATTAGTTTGAGTATAAATTTTCAATTTATTAGAAGAAACCCAGTTGTTCAAGGCAAATAATTCACCATAAAGATCCCAGCAATAGTCCGCATTTTTTATACTCCTATAAACGATTCAATCCTCAGCGAATAAAAAGAATTTCACATGTTAGTTGTCACACACTTCTCTCTGAGTTAAACTCAGAGATTTTCCGTTTTCGGTGCCGATTCCGACTTTTCCAGGCGAATTGTAAAGAACGAGAGTTAAATGACGAATTTCTCTCTCAATGTGTGTATGGAACGGTTCTTTTTTAATTTAATGAAAGAATGCGTTGCGTTACTCGTGCTCGTTATATATTTGCCGGTGAAAGTGAACAAAGCTGTGTTGTTTCTTATATAAATCACCAGTGCCAATGTGAAGTTAGGTATATCTTTCGCCCAAAAGGGTATCGAATTGTTGCTGCTATTTAATGTGATGGAGTCTTATATCGAAGAAAGTTAAGAAGGTAACCTTCTCGCAATATTTATTACTTGATCAATAAAATCGATATGATCAGGCGTTACTTGGTGGAAAGCCATACTAAATGAAATTAAAATCCTTCGTAATTTTCCACAGGTTTTATTCTGCGACCGGTTTCGTAAGAAGGTCTTACATCTTCAGGCCTGAAGATGTAAGACCTTCTTACGAAACCGGTCGCAGAATAAAACCTGTGGAAAATTACGAAGGATTTTAATTTCATTCACTTGATCAATCGTAGATTTCCTGCGAATCTTAGCTTCCTTGGCTGCGCTCTCATTAGAAATTTCCACCGAGAGCGAATTCAACAAAACAATAATTTATCTTTCCACCCTCTTTTCTTCTGAGAAGAAAAAATATACGAACGTCAATTTGAAGTAGATAAAGGATTTAGCAGAAGATTACGTGTACGCAGGCTTTTATATTAATTTGGGTTAAAAGTAAAACTAACCGCGAAAACGAATCGTTTTCAAAATTAATTCGCCCACACAATCAACATAGATTATGGTTGCGAATTGCAAGGATTACTTTCCTCCACATTATGATTACGCATCCATTCGGAGTTCGCTAGCAAATCATATTGTGAATGTAATGCGAATGGTACCAGCTAATTGATCGGACAGGTCTGGTCGATTGAGAAGTTTTGCATCGGAGTATATGCTGATAAAAGTAAATTGTAGAAGCAGAATTTTACTCTCAAATTAGCCTCAGGATTAAAAGATAGATTACGCTGACGTGGTTAAGATTAGAGCAACCACATTGCAAGAGGGAGATCCGAGTCGACTTCCGGCTTCGCCATACTTTTTTCTCGGTCATTTCTTTATAATTTTTTTAAGGAAAATGCTTGTTTCAAATAACCATTCTTCAAGGATTCTTTGTTTTCGGAATTGTTTTCCACCTCGACCTTTCTGCATTTTGCATCTCAAAGCGATATCATAATTACACTTTTATTTATTTATTTATAAAAAATGTGACATCGAAGTTACCATGTTTTAATGACGGCCAATTATTAGATATTTATTGAAACGTTCCAATACAATATGATGCCTCGAAAATCAACAATTTTCTAAATGTATAAATTTTAATGATCATTAATAAATAAATTTAAATAAATAAATGAATTTTAACTAATGTCGAGATATATTTGAGGGAGTCATACGGAAGTAACGTTTTTTTGTACAGAGATAATTTCGATAGCCAATGGGAAGAGCTGATGTGCTATCTGTTTTGTTTCGAACGTTGAAAGTTCAAGTGATTGGCCGTCACCCCAAATGAGTAACGAGTAATATCGCTGTCATTTGTAAAATTCTAGCATCAGATATGATGGCAATCATCTCATCTTGTGTGTAGGCGTAGTTAGAGTGAAATTGTACGAGAGAGCGATTTTCTGAAAACTTAAGATTACTAAAAATGTCAGAGTTCAGTCAGAAAACACTGTTTGACATTCATTTGGTTTTTATTCATAAAATCGCTTCCAATCTGAATTCCGTTCGTCTTCATGTTTATTTTAGAATAATAACCTTCAGATATAATTCTGAAGCATCATTTCCTTTAAACTTTAACCTTCGAAGACAATCTCTGAAAAATACACCAAAATTCCGCTATTTTTCTATTTTCTCAGAATACATAGGAGATTTTAGAATCTAAATAAAAAAACAGCAAATTTATTGCGTCTTAATATAGATTATCGGTAATGTTAGTGATTGACCAAATCGATCGAGCAATTGTCCAGTAATATTCCTACCGTTTTTATTCCTTGTGTGAGTGATTAAACTCGGATTCGAAATCATTTTTCTTAGCTGTGAAAAATAGCTTAACTTTTGCGTTTGATTCAATAGCATTAAAAAAATTACCATGTAAAACTATTTTGGGGAACATCTTTTGTTTACTCTTAAGCGGCCTCAGAATTTTCGAGTAGTATGATATAGATATTTATAGTAGTATAACAAATGTAGTATATCTTGGCTGTTTGCACACGTTTAACAGATTTACTCTCCGACAGCAAAGAGGAAAGTGCCTCGCTATGGTTTGATTTTGGATAAGAGGAATTGATTCCATCGGCATCCTGCGTCGTTTTACAGCGTCTCAGAGTGCGTTTCCAACGAAGGACTACAGCGGAATGCGGCTCCGTCGAAAGGGAATTTGGAATAACATTTTAAATACTGTGAGTATACATCGCAGAATAATTCCAGACAAAAGTTTAATCTTTTAGTCTTCGGCGATCCCGTGATCGTGGCACATGTCGATGGCCACTCAATCACCGCATCTGCCGATGAAAGTGGCACTAACAATCTCATCTGAGGGAAGGCCTTCGGCAGTATTTTTAAACATTCATATCTAGAAAGGTACTGGAGAGTCACCCTTAGTTAAATATACTGCATCACATTAGTTCTTTATCACACTAAACTGGTCTTCACGCAGACAACACCGCGCTCTATATAAAGTCTGTCCAATCCAAGTTCTCTTTTCTCTTTACTGTCTCTATCGCCCTTTTTGCATTCTCCCTTTATCCAAGTGGTTTTATCAATTATCTTCTACACTCACATTTTAAAACACTCCAAAACATTCCCCACTCTCTTCCAAATTGTCCCTTTTTTTGCTCATAAAAGCTACAAAAAATGTTTTGCAGCTTTTATGAGCACAAAAAAAATATTAAAAAAGGTTTTGAAAATCTTTCAGAGATCTTGACGTACTCTTAAATCGACTTCTCATTGCTACTATCCGTTACCTTTAAATACCCTGTAAAATACCTTTCTTTAATCAGTCATAAATTCCTCACTTCGGTTTGTTTTTAAGCGTAACTAATCTAGCACAACAACTTCGTCACTTCCCCTGCGTTAGTTACGGAGAAAAACCCGCGATGCTGGAAAAACGCCCACACAAGAAGAAGGGTGGGAAAAAACCCGCGAAAACACAAATAAAAATGAATAAAAACTTTCAAGAATCAATATGTTAGTTCAAGATGAAGGAATACAATGATTTTCAATTTCAAAAAGGTATTTAAATATTGATCGTTTGAAAGAGGAGGGTTATTTCTCAGTAATGTTATTATGTGGAATTGTATTCCACAATCTGGCAACATGAACAAGGAAGGATTTGCTACCCATGCCAATTCTGTGGCACTGTATAGTTAGTTTGTTGTTGGAGCATGTTGCTAGACTATGGAAAGAGTTTCAAATGTGGAAATAGGATGACAGGTAGAAAGGAGAATTTGTAGACAAGAGATGAATGCCTCGAGCCTTAGTCATAATAGTCGCTGAAGTGATATGATCCGACCTTTTCGAATTGAAGATGAATTTAATCGCTTGATTGTGTGCACGTTCCAACCTAAAATCCGCAGATTTTGGTAAGTTATTAATTATTACGTTGCCATAGTTGAAGAGAGGACGAATAAGGGTTTGAACTAAGATTTTCTTGAGTTTAAATGGAATGACATTTTTTCTTCTGCGGGAGACGTAAACTTTTCTAGAGACTTTGGTAACCTGCGGTATCCAAGAAAGTGATTGGTCCATTTGAATGCCAAGGTTCTTAACACAGTTGGAGTATTGTAGTTCTGAGTAATTGACTGTTATTCTAGGCAGCATATTCAGATTAAGATTGTTGACTGTTTGAGGGTATCCGAAAATTGTGGCTTGGGACTTCGTTGGATTAATTTCTAGCGATAATGGCCTTAGCTAGAAGCTGAGGTGGTTAATTCATTTATTTACTTTAATTGATACTGCAATTTGGCCATTTGGCCAGGTGGCAACGCTGTATAACATGTTAATTTGAAAACTGCCTGGCATTCGCCCAAGATGGGAGGGAACATCCTCCAAAAACCTCCCATAGGCAATAAATTACATTACATACGACACATACAACATTAAGTACATACACAGTGAGTGATACATAAAAGATACATGCATTTAGATTTAGCTTATCATAGAACGTTAAACTTAGATAATGAAAAAGGGAAAAATGATTATAATACAAGGATAATAATGTAAGTGAATAAGCTAGCTTACATGGTAGATAGTCCATATAGTCATGCATATAATATTATGCCATAATTCAAAGATGGCTAATTCTACACACTATAATGTTACATAACATTAAATTATAGCTTTAAATTAATGTTTACAAATAAATTTAAGCTTATATTTAAAATTTTTTACATTTTTCAGCATTGGAATGAGAACTTCCCCAGGTAAAGCGTTCCATTCTCTAATACCCATATTAACGAATGAGTATTTCGCGATATCTGTTTTCTGTTCGCGTTCTTTGATTTTTAATTCATGATTGCCTCGTCCTATTTAGCTAGGGAGCTTAAACCTGGCATTCAGTTCACCCCAGCCCTCTGCGGAATTCCATGTTTTATACATCTCGGCAAATCTAAATATTTTCCATCTCGACTCTAATGATTCCCACTTCAAATGAGCTAGCATTCTACTTACACTTTCTGTTTTCCTGTGTTTGCCGACTACGTACCTAGCTGCCTTCCTTTGTACACCTTCGAGCTTCTTAATAAGGCCTACTTCGTGGGGATCCCATACACTCGCTGTATATTCTATAATCGGCCTGACCAGTAATTTGAACGCTCTTTCCCTTACTCCTTTCCCACTCCGTTTTAGGCTCCTCATTACAAAATGGAGATTCCTGTAAGCCTTTGCGACTGTTTTCGACGTGCCTTCCCCATTTTAGATTCTCGGTTAGCTTGACACCTAGATGTTTGCATTCGAAAATATCTTTAGAGAAAACATCTCCGATTCTAACTCTCTGTTTTCTCTTTTCAAGAAGATTTTCAAGAAAATCTGTATTCAATCAGTAACCTGATGGTCAATATTTAAATTACGGATCTTTGCTATTAGTAAGTCATTGGGTACTTTATCGAATGCCTTTGCAAGGTCGATAACCACCACATCGATTTCTTCTCTGATTTCCATGGTTTCTGAAATATCCCGAACGAGTCCAAGGAGCTGTGTTTCACATGAGAAACCCGATTTGAATCCATGTTGTCTCTTGCTCAGCCAGTCGTTTTCTTTCCAAAATACACGAATGTGTTCTGCTATAATTTTCTCCATTACTTTGCAAACCTGTGACGTTAGGCTGATCGGTCTGTAGTTGTCTAACAATTACTTTAGGCCTCCTTTGTGAATTGGAATTACGATCGCTTTCGTCCAATCGTCAGGAATAGAATTATTATGTAGCATAGCAATGAAAATTGTTCTTAGATAAGGAGAAATCGCATTATTTCCTGATTTTATCGCATTACTGGGAATATTGTCTGGACCCTTCGATTTCCTATTTTATAGTTTTTGAACCTTTCGCAAAATAATCGAATTTGGAATTTCTAAATAATTTGGACAACTATCCCCTGCGAGAACGTTCACCTCCCTCAACAGTTCGTCTACTCCCTGATGACCTTTGTTAAAGACTTGTGAGAACAATTTTTTGAATTCTTCCGCTATGTCCTCATTTTGCGTTAGATTATCTCCGTCTGCAGAATTTGTTGCGTGCACATAATCCCTTTACGTCTGCGCAAGTACTTGTATAATTCATTAGGATTCCCCGAGTCGAGAGTATTTGTGACATATGCATTGTGACATGTGACGTTTGTGCGGATTATGCTATTTACGAGCTCTTGAGCTACGCCCCCTCCTTCCGTATTTATTTGATTAATTGCAAGAGAGATATTTTCGGATTAGTGGAAATGTTGACTTGTAAGTCGTCGGAAAATAAATGATAAGAAGAGAACGAGAGGTTGGTGAAAATATCGTGAAGGTAAATGGAGAACAGTAATGGACCAAGCACGGAACCTTGTGATACGCCATGGTGGAAACCTTTCATTGTGGAGTTGACACAACAGGTTTGAGTTCGATGAGTGAGATACGACGCAAACCAAGACAGAGCCGGTATCGGAGTATTAATAAGTTCATTACTCCGCTAACTTACAAATCATTGTAAGTTAGCGGAGTAAATTTGACTATAGAATGAGTGGAAGTTTCCTGATTGGAAATGTGTGATGACGAAGTTCTCTTGAATTCTAAGTCAAATCAAAAAGTAAGTTCTAAGTCAAAAAGTTGTTGACAAAACGTTCATTCAGATCATCAGAGTTGAAATTATCGGTGATAGAGTTTGCTTTTGATTTCCCTATTCCTAGTTTCGATGAGCCGTTCCATACATTTTTGCTGTTTTTGGTGCTTTCAGGTGAATATGGTGTAGAAATTCTTCTCGGGTTTCCAACCGGGTGATATGCAGGAACAGGTCCGACGTTTCGGCTGCTAACTCCACAGCGGTTCCTGTTCCTGCATATCACCCGGTTGGAAACCCGAGAAGAATTTCTACATTTTTGCTGATATTTTGAGAAAGAAGGTTATTAGCAAACACGTTTTTGCTTTACGAATTTAATTTTTTACTTCGTTACGAAGGATTCTGTAAATTTAAAAATCTGTTAATAATTTACTTTTCTTATAGGAAGCATACACTGTGTTTCGTCTACGTATAAGGGATAAAATTCTTTGATTGAAACATGGTGTAGGATTGTTTTTAACTCGCACGGTCAAGAGTGGAGCATGTTCATCAAGTATTTGAGTAATGACGTGATTTAGTATTCCTGCCTTATCATTAACGTCCCCTCCGAGATAAATATCATTGATTGGGAGGCTATGCATCGATTGATAAACTGCTTTAAGATTAATGCATTTTATATCGCGATAAGTGATTAATCGTGGTTTGAGTTTCGGTGGGGAAATGGCGTAAGAAACATAGATGAGGTCATCGTTGGATATGCCAGGCACATTAAATTGACTATATTTTATAACTTTTTCTGATTACTTGAAACGGTCAAATCGAGGAGAGTCGCAGAGTTTACTGTGAAGTATGTTGGCTCAGAAGGTAGAATACAAGGGTTGAGTGAGTTAAGCATGGTAATTAAGCGTTTAGACTCGACATTTTTGACGTATTAATGTCGAAGCTGTCGAAGGACTTTTAAGCAGTGCTACGTATCAATTGGTGTTAAAATCCCCCATTATAATGTCATCGTCGTAAGATGGTACTAGATCAGATAATTCTTCCTCGATATCCACTATTGATTCTGTTTTTGGGGGATGATATACAATACCATAAAGAAGCTTTTGGGAGTTCAAATAAAATTCAACAAGTATTCCGGACGAGAGCTGTATTCAGGTTGTGAATGAATAATAACTTAAAATTTTTGATAATTCCTGATATAGACGAAAACCCCACCTCCACCTTTACCAATTCGATCATTTCTAACTAGGATTAAGTAGGTAAGGGATATTAACGAATGAAGAGGAAAATGAAGGTTCAAGCCACGATTCACTCACTCCGATTTCACCTGAATTTGTTAAAGAACGGATTTCGTCAAAGCACTTTGTGCGTTTATGTGGATCGCTAAGAGTGCTTTTGGAAGTTGTGTTGCAATCTCATTTAGCTGTTACTCGTGGTGATATGAGTGGACGATGGACGTGTAGATAAGGATAAGTTCGGGAATACTCATTTGCCTTAGCGCTGAGTTTATAAATGATGTTATTAGGATAAAACTGCGTAGCAAGAGGTTTGAGGATACACCCAAAATTAGGCTGCCATTGCTTAACAAATTCAGAGAAAGTACATTCTCAGTAATCGGTATTATGCGATCCCCTTCTGCTACTTTGGCCGATCCGAGCGTAAAATAAGAGAAATGGATGCAAGGGCAAGTCGATTGAAGGACTCATTCTTTCCGCGAACGGTACGCAATAACAATAAGAAGTAACTGGAACACACAATTGTTAATGTAGATGTAACTGTTTATTGTTTTTTTGCAAGACTATACCGTCATTGGCAAAAGTAGTGCATCGGTCAGGAATCGAACCCAGGCCTCTTGCGTGGCAGGCGAGCATTCTACCAGTAACACACCGATGAGTTGAAAATTATCGATCAAAGTGATTATAGTCATAAGTTGTGTATTTGACTGCTTCAAAGAAATCCTTTTTCTCGGCGTTCACAGGCTTTCATCAGTATTGTACTCTTTTCACATAATAAATATTGGTCAGCTTTAAGCTGTACTTTCCAGTACCTACTTAAGTGTTCACATAATTTTTTTACGGGTTTCTTTGTCCTCCTTAAGATTTCGTTCATAAAACTAATTAAAAATATTGAATGCCGTTAAGATCATGGCATTTCTGGTTTCTTATACCATAGGATAAAACTTAATTTCTCATTTTATTTCAGTTAACTGAATGTATCTTAGAATTACGTGCTAGATTTTTCTATCATGTTAGGCGAGAATCAAGTGATGAATAATAGTTATCGAACCCTTTTAAACTTTCACGTTCAATTGCTGATGAATGGGTGGAATGAAAATCTCAAACCTCTCTTCGATTAAGCCTATCCTTCCCTGTGAGGAAACAGAGCGTGAACTAACTTAAGATACGCTTAACTTTCATGAGTCTCTCCAACGCACGGGATATTGCCTCTAGCATTGGTTCGGTTAACTAGAAAGTCAACATTTCTCAAGTTGCTAAATCATGTACTGTACCTTCCAAACTTGATAGCTTCCGACCCGGAACTTAACCTCTGCATTGGCTCAAGAACATATTTTCGTCTTTCACTGTTTGATCTAAGCTTCGTTAATTCTGTTTCGCAAAAGTGTATTAACCCAGAATTCGATCTCGTCTATTGGAGTTAAGTTATGTTAAACCATTGATGGCCTACCTCTCGATTCTATGGTCACAAAGAAACAGAATAACTACGTATGTACAACTGCGAATGCCGGAAGTAACTGTGCGGTCATATGCATTCGTCGATGTCTTTTCGAGGAATTAATCAAGTGAAACTCGTTTGAAGCTCTTCCACCATTGATAATTTGAAGCGATCATGAATGAAATTTATTTTGCAAAATCGGGGGAACCTCATGCTTAAAATATTTATATAGGTACATATTTATGAGTGAAAATTCTATATTCTTTAAAAAATTATTAATTTTTACTCATACGATAATTATTACTTCGTACGGATGTTAGGTTCGTTCACGAGTCAATCTTCATTTACTTATGCTTCACTGTGCTTTATTTCTTTGCCAACCTAAAGTTGCAAAGATTTTTTCCCACACACTACTCTTTCTTTTAGTTTTTTAATTAATCTCAGAATATATAATGCTAACATACGAGGTTCGGTGGAAGAGAGGCCCAGATAGGACTAACCTCGCCAATAGAAGGGTCTGCAAGCCGCCTTCCGGCGTGCATGCATCGTGACTCTGCTTCCCTAATCGATTACTTTCGCGCATCGTTCGTGGGGAAATAAATTCTTAAAACGACTATTTCTAGCATCTACATTTACATTCGAGTAAAAGTTGCTGGCATGCTGCAAACTTTATGGTAATATATTTACGGAAAATGTAAAACGAATTTTTTTGAAATCGCAAAAAGTACCGTTTTTGGGGCCTTCTAGGATCGAACCTATACTACCTAGGAGAGAATTGTCATTAATTCTCCATTGTGATACTCAGGGTCTGCACCTGACCTTACAGATGCCGCACAAGAGTTGAATGCACTCAGTATCCATCCCTTGTTTCTCCAGTGCTTCCAGTGTGGAGGAGGTACTTACCGAGTCAAAGGCCTGGGCATAGTCCACAAAGCAGAGAACTAGTGGCATCTCGTATTCCTTCATTTTGCTGATAATTTCTTGCAGTGTGTGGATGTGGTCCATAGTGCTGAATCCCTTGCGAAATCCAGCTTGTTCTCTGCAGTTGCCAGGGACGTCTTAAGACGTGCAGCTATTACTCTCATGAATGTTTTGTAAATAACAGGAAGGAGGCTGATGGGGCATGGGGTTCAAATCTTCCTTGCTTCCTTTCTTGTGCAAAAGGACAATCTTTGCATGGTTCCATTCCTTCGGAATTCTC
>KZ310088.1:1058313-1106151 GCA_000376725.2 Ladona fulva
ATTTCATTAAACAAAATATTTTCTGTGCTCCACTTTTCAAAAATATGTTCATTTAGTCAACAAATCAGGTAAAATTAACCACCAGATAAGTCAACTCTAATAACCGACAAATATATGTTGATATTTATAAATGAATGAGAAATGTGTGAATCGTTACTGATGGTATGGCGAGGCTAGAGACTTCCTGCCTCAGCGCGGCCTCAAGTCTGAGTCGCCCCTGAGGTTAGCTTACTTAAGTCTGCCTTAGGGGCGATTTACCTTCACCTATTTTATCTTTCTTCTTTATTTTTTTTCAGTCAAGAATTATATAAGAAAAAAATTCTGTATTTAGGATTTATCAAACAGTAATAGAACTTGTTGATTAGAAACCTACCAAAGAAGTGAAGCGTTGCTTGTAATGCGACGGAACTGTATTCTGTTATATCGCTTTCTGTAATTATTATTATTATTATTATTATTTACAAATATACCTTGCAATTGGAACAATGATCCGGTGGCAAGGATTGTGTTGTTAGTGAGTGGAAAATAACTTTGAAAAGTGGCCTTTCCTCTTTTATGCTGCACATACAGATTGAGGAGTGCTGGATAAAAGGAAGGCACAGATCTGTGTTTGGTACTCAAGAAATGAGCTATACAAAGCAAAACGGAGGAATAGCTATAGGTACAAGTAAGCGATTCCTCTGAAGGAACATCTGCGATACATATGTACCCCGCAAGCCGCCTTTCGGCGTGAGGCATAATGTAAGAGACTTTTCGATTTAGTTCTCCAATTATTGTTAACTTAAAAAGTAATTCCAAGTGAAGCAGGACGAAGTGTTCTTATTACCGCTCCTTTTAGTGTAAGTTTGGATTAGCGTGCTTCTAAAAGCATCATCAGGATCCACTTCCGCCATCAACGACGGCTATGTCCGTAATTGGTATTTGTTCGCGTATCTGCCGATGGAACGAAGTGTCGCCTCGGGAAACGCGCTGTTCCGGATAATGCGAACTTGGTCTTGATTTCCGCATCCTAAGTTCCCTTCCATCCCCGTCGGGAGACCCTCATCCACCGGTTCCCTTGCCGACTCTCCGCGTCTCCGTCAAACGCTCCGACAAGTATTTCGTCTGCGCAAGGTCACTGCGCAGGCGCGCTCGCATTCCCCTCTCCTCCTCCACGCGACTCCAAATGGGCGGAGCGGACACCTCACAAACGAAGCGGAGCCGGTGGAGGCCGCAGTTGGCAGAGCGCGTTTGTGAGAGAAATTCAGGGCGAGTTTTCGGAGGGTTGACCACAACATCCGTTGCGACGGAGGCGGTGGGGACGAGATCCCGGTTTTTTTCTTCGGATTTTCGGCGGTCGAAAGGGGATCGCCGGGATAAAGTTCTACTCTGGTGGAAGTTTTGAATATTTTAGTAGTCTTCGGAACTTTGACAGAAGAGAGGATCTATCCAGTTCTGTTG
Organism: Ladona fulva; assembly: GCA_000376725.2. Classification (NCBI taxonomy): domain Eukaryota; kingdom Metazoa; phylum Arthropoda; class Insecta; order Odonata; family Libellulidae; genus Ladona; species Ladona fulva. Next base: position 1,059,754 of record KZ310088.1, read on the forward strand.
TTTGTTTTCCTTACCACTCCAAGAAGAAGGGTGGCGGGACGGAGGGAGGTCTGCTGCACCCCCTGGAAGGATCTTCTGGCACATCTACTCTGTTATGATGCTGCTGATGAATCTCACAGGTGAGTGACGCCGTATTTGGCCATTCCGCCCCGTCGAGAGAAGAGCTCGCAAAAATCGCGTACTCTCATTGACTTGTAAACATAACATCCGCGACTCTTGTCCTCAGTTGATGTCCAATCATAGCAAAGCACTTAATCGTCGCCTCCTCGTGTTATTCATCAAATTAAGACGGATTCATGCCCATTCACTCCGAAACGTGACACCTAACCGCAAGACGTGGGAAGAATCGCATTCGATCTCTCACAATCGGTATTTCTCGATTCTTCTCCGATGATACTCGTTATCGTTGCCCAGTTGAAATGTAAACATTCCAGTTGTGATGCAACCACAATTCAAATCGCAGCAGATCGCTGCCATGCCGTTTTTCGCCAACTCCATCCTTCTTGTTCAGTTTTTCTTACTCCGTGGCGAGACGCTTGCTAACATCGAGCACAGTTCGGTGTGCTGTTGTTCCCCATGTCATTGCTGTCGATCTTCTTCCAGCGATATGAAGCTTACTGGTGGGAATCAGGTGGGTTTGATTCGTTGGAGAACTCGCGTTTACAGTAACTTTTTCTATGTAGTTGTTGATGCATTTATTAAGTTTTCAATCGGAGATGTATGGCAAAGTATAAGCAGCTGCGTGGGGTCTCTCACATCTTTCATACATCCCGTAGTGAAATCGTTGTTAATCCCTCAGTTATTACGATGATTTCCATGGGAGTACAATGCGTACTTGTTGACATGACGCCATAGGAGTGTACTAGAGCGCGACCTCTCCCAAGGCTGAGAATATATTGCGGTAACCATTCATCCGTGCCGTTTGATCCCTAACCCAACATTATCAGGATCTATTGTCGCAGCGTCGCGCGGTAAACATCTCGTTCACGGCGCGTGTCGACGCCGGACGTCGTCCGGTAGAATCGCAGCCGATCTCGTCACTCGACGTCTGCCAACCCAGATCCGCCCTCCCTCCGCCAACTTCCCTTCCAACCCTCCGCCGCAAGGATCGACCATTCGCATCTTTTTTCCCCTCACTTCCGCCAATTAGCATAAATCGCGCAGAGGGCAGCTGCCGGTGCCTATGGGACGTTTTCCTCTGCGGGATGTGGACCAGGAAGGGCGAAGAAGCGCCTGCGTTAGCGTTTTTCGTCGAGTTAAGGGCGTGCGTGGGCTGCGAATGACGCGTTACGTAGGTGGATGTCCACTACGTGACCAGAGGCTCTTTCCCGCGATTGCACACCCTGAGGAGTTTGTTTTGTCTCCGAAGACGCCGTGGCCAATTTCCTGTTCACGGTTGGCTGTCTTTAAGGTGCCGGTTTGTTCGTCGAAGCGATGATTTTCCCTTTTCATCGCTTTTTTATGCACTGGCCGAGCCCATTCTCCACCCTGGACCACATTTCTTCCTGCACGGCAGAAGTCCCGAGATTTAAAGCTTTTTCGGCGTCGAAAACGTCCGTCGTTGAATGGCGGAAAAGAGATTGGCAGAGAGTGTTTTGTTTGTTGTTCCTTTTATCGCGAACGGGAGCGGAGCAGAGTTTGTCGCTCGGAAGCTAACATCGCTCGCATTTTCGTTTTTCTTCTGTCCGGAGCTGCAAACATCGGATACCCCGCGGCTGGAAATTCAGCCCGCTTTTCTTTTATGCTTCAGATTAGGGAGTGCCGAATAAATCCAAACATCGTTTGCGAGACGTGTTGCGTGTACATTTTATTTTCAGTTCTTTCACGGAAGATGAAATCTCAAAATTCTCTCCGGTTTGTGTTGTGAAATTCGACGGAGCCTTCATTCAGTGTTCTAGCTTGGCATTTATATTCATCTAAAAAATATCTATATTTAGAAACGTAAGCATAATTTTTACACTTAATATTTCGACAACCATTTTCCTAAAGCACAAATATCAACATGCGTATAAAGGCGCGCAGAGAACATTACTTATAATATGTTTCAAAGAGAAGATTTTGCTGTCGCTGCTTTTCTTATGATTTATCGATCTTTTCCGTCGAGTTAACACTATGAATTTCGAAGTGTTTATTTTAATTAAAGCAGACGACCTTAATGCTATATGAAACTTTTACTGCGTGTTCTTTTCAGTAGACTAGGGTCATGAAAATGCCGGCAAATGCATTCGGATGGTATTACTTAAGGGCACCGCGTTCTTCTTCTAGGGGTTTTTCATTAGGAGGGGCATATCCGAAAATCTCGTTCATGTCCAAGTTAAAAATGAGCAAGTATGGTGTTCGTGGACAGTCCCTGGGGTTATGTCTTTTGTTTTTTCGAGCTTCCCCTTTCTTTCCAGCTAATTACGCCGTAATTTTTCCGAGTGCTTCATTCGTAACTGCAAAAGTCTCGCGTGACGCAGATTAGCACAGCCATAGAGGAATTACCAAAGTGCTGAGGTCATTTTTTTCGCTCGTGTAGGGTGCTCACTCTTCTTTCTCTAATTCTTCGTTAATATATTTCGTGCGTTTTTAAAACGGCGAGTGAGCTTGCCGAAGTATGATCATTACATTTCTCTCCAGCCTGATGAATTTAGAAAAATATTTCTCTAGTTTCTTCAACCAAGTGGTTCTCCAAAGTCGTCCCATCGGTAATATACATTTCTAGCTTCACCTCTACTTTTGCGCATGTCAGTTGCATTTAATTGGTACAGGAAAGGTTAAAAAATTGCTGTTTTCATCAACCATTTTCTATCGTCTTTTATCTTTTATGTAGATTTTATTTTATCTTTTATTCATCAACGGTGTGCTCACGATGAAAATTGTGCGTTCAGGGGTTTCACGTTGAAAGGTATATTTCGGACCGCTAACTGTGACGGATGATTCTTCTGTTTTCTCTTTTTACACCATTTTTGGTGAATTAATTTTTCGCCATGACGTCATAAACTCACGGAAACTCTCTCCGTGGATTCGATCCCAGTCGAGAGTCATTCTGTCTCAGCGACCGAAATTATAAAAACTTCGATTCTGTTTGTTTTACGTGTCCATGCAAAATTTTCCGTTTATGCCAGCGTATGTCATCGATAATTTTCATCCAGAATATGCGATGTTCAATTGAACATCCCTCGTAGTTCAGGACTCCTCCACTAGGAGGACTCCTCAACTACGAGGTTCATTCTCTCCTTCGTAGCGGGAGGAGAGGATACCGTATCGAGTCCCCTCATCTCAAATAACGAAATTAACGCATTTTTTGTAACTATTTAGAGAAATTAATGTGTCTCCGTCAGCGAAATCCTATAATAGCGAGCGATGGAAGTTCACCGAATGTCAGAGGATTTCCCGGCAGCGGTCGTCTTTTTGATAGACAGCGTTACAAGAGACTTCGACATTCATCCGAATCGATGAATGGCCGCCAATTGTTCTCGAATGATTGATCTCCTCTTTCCCTGGCGAAAACGTAAATGGGTGTCGCATAGCTTCCTCCTTCCTAATCCCTATTCATCATCTCTTTACGGCCGAACGACACGCGAAACTGGCGCGGGAAGGATGCCCTCGTGATTGGCGGCACGAAAGCACGGCTTCATTTTAATTTTACAAATAATGAAAGAAAACGGACAAAAGATGAACGTATGTCTCTCGCAACTCTTTTGGTCGATGGCAAGCATTTTCAACACGGAATAAAAAAAGGTTTAGTAGTAGCGATGTTAAAAGGAAATGCTCTTTAATTACGAACAGTGGAAACCTGGAGATGCCGGGAGAGACCTCGGTTACGATTTTATTATTTCTGCGATTTTCTGGAGAAAATTCCCTAAAAGCTTACGCAAGTATGACTAAAGTTATGACACCTTTATTCGTTTATTGGAGAGACTGAGGAATTCGCGAACCTTTTGAATACAATTGTATCCATTCGTAGAATTGATTTATCCCGACTCTGCGACTCTCTTATCAATGGAAAACGTTAAATTTAGGCTCCATAATTTACTGCGCATAGTATTTCCTCATTTTCAATTCAAGCTTTAATGCAGTTTATTGGCAGAGATGTCAATCAATTTTTGTTTATATTGTTGCATTTGCCCCAAAAAGGTTGCTACACAGTCGCTAAACTCATGAAAAATATCGCTTAAATGCAGAAACACATGGCTTGCATGCGTTTTACAAATAATTCATCAGTTCAGATATCAAACGAATCAAACAGATAGTAAGGATAGTCGATTCTGCTCGAACGGGCGATCAGACCTACTCTTTACTTAGGCAACCGTTCATTCGACCAGAAGCTAGAGGAACGAAAACGAAACTATTAAGATAATTTAGATTTGTAGGGAGCCTGTCGCCAGTGGCGTACGGCAGGGGGTTCGTTAACGCCAATGGATGTAAGGCCTGAATATCCGTTTGCAGGCTGTTGGCAATAACATCGCCATGATTGCATGCATATAGGTAAAATATTTGTTTTCGCCATTCGATGCTTAAAAGATGTTGCTACACTTGCNTTATAAAAAATTATAAGAACTGATTATCCCCGTGCACTTATATGGGATAATTCATGAAATTAACATTCAAAAATGGCCTTAGTCGTCAAAGGGAGGGGTTGTTTATTTCCGAAAGATTTTACGAATTTTTCCGTGTGTTTTATCAAAGTTCTCGCAATTTCGAAATTATATGAATGATTCACGACTAAAATAAGATTTTATGATCATTTTCCTTTCTTGTGACACTTAACTCAATTTCGTAGGACCATTGTTTCTAATTTAATTTTGTAAAAGAAACAACCCCTGCAAGTCATAAAACGAAATTTACGTTCATCTCTTATGGAAACGTATTATGGGCTTCTGGGTTCGAACCCGGGCCTTTACAAAGATGAGAATAGTTTTCCTGGGGGTTTCAGCATCGTATAAGCACAATGCAGTTTGTTTCAGATCTCTAAGTCAAGCCGTTTCTGAGATAAGTAGGGGGATGGACAGACAGGCGGACGGACTGACATTTGCTTTTTATATATGTATATGATGAAGTGAAGGAGCATCTCATGTTGTATTATGAAGAGGAAATGGTGAATGGAGACGAAAATTACTTGGACGAGGAATGTATTTAAGGCAGACGGTGAGATGTGAAAACATCTAAATTTTTATCAGATGGATATAAACAATTTTTAAGTAATGTATTTATGTAAAAATTAGCAGTATAGCATAATATGGGTAAAGATAGGCATAGGCGTTTCCTACGTCTTAAAATGTGGCCCATCTCAAGATTTTTACCTACCACCCGACATGAAATTAAGGTTTCTAAAAAGACTTTTCACCTAAAATGTTTATTGAGTGTAGATCCTTAATAAAAACCACAAAACATATGGACTAGAAGCGTGTTGGTCCGTAATTCTTCTCAAAACCGAGATCGTCATGGAGGGCGGCGCTGCGCTGCGCGGATTTGTCCTTTGCAGCGATGACGAACAGTCCGTTTTATCATCGGCCTCGGAAACGGTTGCAACATCGGCATCGGCTTGAAGTTAAAGAATTTCGCGAAAAATAGAAGACCGGCATTTTTCTCAAAAATTTGTCATGTATGACCCGCTGTACCATTGTTAGGCGTAGGAGTTGACGTTAATGGCTCGCAGAGTTGTATGCAGAATTTATTCAAGAGTAACTGTGAGAATTTTCAAAGTACACATTTAGAAAAAACACTCTTGTAATTTGCAGCTTTTTTCGATTCTAGTTAGCTGAGCGTTGTCTGGAACACAATCATTATTAAAAACGTAAATTTTGTAGCTCTATTATGCGCTCGAGGTATTATTTTTATTGTGTTATTTTGAAATGAGCGTCGAAGTGCGTCGCTGTGCTAGACTCCTTAGTCGAGCCTTAAATCGTAACTCGTGCGTTATGTTTCACAGAACCTCTCGTTTTTCTGCCTAACCTAAGTCTGCTAAGAAAGAAATTGAAATAATTTTTGTTCTAAGGATTATCTTCTGCAAACAAAGAGAGATCATTTGAAAACTAATGAGATATAAGCAGAAAGTGCAAATTAAAGTAATTTAAGGCCCGGTATTATAATGTATACTCAAATCTGCCTCTCAACTCAAGTGGACTTTAAGCTAAAGTGGTGTTTAAGTATAAGGAGTGTATTATAAAAGTTTTTAAAGTCCTGTTTACTTAGATACCCCTTTAAATATTAAATGACTGGAATCGAAAAAAGCTGGCCAAAATGCATATGTGGTTTTACTGAGCGAGTACCTTGAAACTTCTCTCAGCTCCTCTGGAATAAAACGGCTATGCATTTACGTACATTTAAATTTACGAACGTTTACGTTAACTCCTTTTTTGTCTTAATGTAATACTTAAGGAAGAATATGTTATAGGGTTTTTATTGCATTTTCCGAGATTGGAAACATTCTACTGGGTTTCTTGTTTCTCTCATTTGAGCTTTGCTTGTATTCCCTATAGTAGTAGTTTCTGTGTCTATTACACATATTTATTAAACTTCAAGCAGTGGCAGGTGAGAGCACAATATCGATGACTGTGATTTTATGTCATTAGAAATATCCTTTCAACCTATCCTAAATTTTACAATTAGGCTCGTGATGATAAAAAATTACCGCTCGAGGAATAAAAATTAGGAAAATTTAGGAAAAAGATGCAGTTGATTGTGGACGTGCCTAAACCGGGATATGGAATCACCTACGATGGAAGTACAGCAAGGCGTTTCTTTGACAGTCCAAGTCTAGCTGCTGAAATAATAGCAATAATAGAATTGAAATTATTTTTCCACGCAATTTTTATGAAACAAAAGTATGAAGAAGATGAATTACGTATGGATAAATATGGCAGAATAATAAATCTTGTATGCGAAATTATTGAAATATTGCATTACCAATCAGTCTTCAATACTAAATACATTAACATTCACCAATAAGGGAGTGACGCGGATTTCCTGAAAATATTCGTTGATATCATGAATGCAGTTACAAGTTGTTCAACGCTAAATGAGAAAGCATTCAGCGATTGGTGCTGGACTACTGCAAGGATGTATGTGCAGTTATATCCATGGTACCACATACCACCAACCTTTCATAAAGTATTAATACTCGGAGCTGAAATCGCGAAAGAAGTAATTCTTCCTTTGGGGTAACTCTCAGAAGAAGCTAAAGAAGCCCGACATAGAGACACCAGGAACCATCGAGAACATTTCACAAGGAAGCACTCTCGAGTGACTATATACCAACGAAGACTTGCTCCGAAGATTGCTTCTCACATCAGATCCCCTGATATCCATTTCAGTTCCAGTTGCAGCAACGAAAAGATCGAGGATTATGGATAAACTCGTAAACGCCCCCGTCAAGCATGACGGAAGTTAATTTAGTTTTAAAATATATCTATTATCGTATATATCTGGTCCTCCTAAGCACAAAAAATTCCGACGTAAGATCATAATAACTCAATATATCTCTTACCACTATTTATAATATTTCTTCTACTGTTTTCAAGTCATGAAAGCCTACTTCACGTAAATTTCTTATAAAAATTATAAGAACTGATTATCCCCGAGCACTTATATGGGATAATTCATTAAATCAACATTCAACAATGGCCTTAGTCGTCAAAGGGATGGGNTTTTCAGTCAAGAATTATATAAGAAAAAAATTCTGTATTTAGGATTTATCAAACAGTAATAGAACTTGTTGATTAGAAACCTACCAAAGAAGTGAAGCGTTGCTTGTAATGCGACGGAACTGTATTCTGTTATATCGCTTTCTGTAATTATTATTATTATTATTATTATTTACAAATATACCTTGCAATTGGAACAATGATCCGGTGGCAAGGATTGTGTTGTTAGTGAGTGGAAAATAACTTTGAAAAGTGGCCTTTCCTCTTTTATGCTGCACATACAGATTGAGGAGTGCTGGATAAAAGGAAGGCACAGATCTGTGTTTGGTACTCAAGAAATGAGCTATACAAAGCAAAACGGAGGAATAGCTATAGGTACAAGTAAGCGATTCCTCTGAAGGAACATCTGCGATACATATGTACCCCGCAAGCCGCCTTTCGGCGTGAGGCATAATGTAAGAGACTTTTCGATTTAGTTCTCCAATTATTGTTAACTTAAAAAGTAATTCCAAGTGAAGCAGGACGAAGTGTTCTTATTACCGCTCCTTTTAGTGTAAGTTTGGATTAGCGTGCTTCTAAAAGCATCATCAGGATCCACTTCCGCCATCAACGACGGCTATGTCCGTAATTGGTATTTGTTCGCGTATCTGCCGATGGAACGAAGTGTCGCCTCGGGAAACGCGCTGTTCCGGATAATGCGAACTTGGTCTTGATTTCCGCATCCTAAGTTCCCTTCCATCCCCGTCGGGAGACCCTCATCCACCGGTTCCCTTGCCGACTCTCCGCGTCTCCGTCAAACGCTCCGACAAGTATTTCGTCTGCGCAAGGTCACTGCGCAGGCGCGCTCGCATTCCCCTCTCCTCCTCCACGCGACTCCAAATGGGCGGAGCGGACACCTCACAAACGAAGCGGAGCCGGTGGAGGCCGCAGTTGGCAGAGCGCGTTTGTGAGAGAAATTCAGGGCGAGTTTTCGGAGGGTTGACCACAACATCCGTTGCGACGGAGGCGGTGGGGACGAGATCCCGGTTTTTTTCTTCGGATTTTCGGCGGTCGAAAGGGGATCGCCGGGATAAAGTTCTACTCTGGTGGAAGTTTTGAATATTTTAGTAGTCTTCGGAACTTTGACAGAAGAGAGGATCTATCCAGTTCTGTTGTTTGTTTTCCTTACCACTCCAAGAAGAAGGGTGGCGGGACGGAGGGAGGTCTGCTGCACCCCCTGGAAGGATCTTCTGGCACATCTACTCTGTTATGATGCTGCTGATGAATCTCACAGGTGAGTGACGCCGTATTTGGCCATTCCGCCCCGTCGAGAGAAGAGCTCGCAAAAATCGCGTACTCTCATTGACTTGTAAACATAACATCCGCGACTCTTGTCCTCAGTTGATGTCCAATCATAGCAAAGCACTTAATCGTCGCCTCCTCGTGTTATTCATCAAATTAAGACGGATTCATGCCCATTCACTCCGAAACGTGACACCTAACCGCAAGACGTGGGAAGAATCGCATTCGATCTCTCACAATCGGTATTTCTCGATTCTTCTCCGATGATACTCGTTATCGTTGCCCAGTTGAAATGTAAACATTCCAGTTGTGATGCAACCACAATTCAAATCGCAGCAGATCGCTGCCATGCCGTTTTTCGCCAACTCCATCCTTCTTGTTCAGTTTTTCTTACTCCGTGGCGAGACGCTTGCTAACATCGAGCACAGTTCGGTGTGCTGTTGTTCCCCATGTCATTGCTGTCGATCTTCTTCCAGCGATATGAAGCTTACTGGTGGGAATCAGGTGGGTTTGATTCGTTGGAGAACTCGCGTTTACAGTAACTTTTTCTATGTAGTTGTTGATGCATTTATTAAGTTTTCAATCGGAGATGTATGGCAAAGTATAAGCAGCTGCGTGGGGTCTCTCACATCTTTCATACATCCCGTAGTGAAATCGTTGTTAATCCCTCAGTTATTACGATGATTTCCATGGGAGTACAATGCGTACTTGTTGACATGACGCCATAGGAGTGTACTAGAGCGCGACCTCTCCCAAGGCTGAGAATATATTGCGGTAACCATTCATCCGTGCCGTTTGATCCCTAACCCAACATTATCAGGATCTATTGTCGCAGCGTCGCGCGGTAAACATCTCGTTCACGGCGCGTGTCGACGCCGGACGTCGTCCGGTAGAATCGCAGCCGATCTCGTCACTCGACGTCTGCCAACCCAGATCCGCCCTCCCTCCGCCAACTTCCCTTCCAACCCTCCGCCGCAAGGATCGACCATTCGCATCTTTTTTCCCCTCACTTCCGCCAATTAGCATAAATCGCGCAGAGGGCAGCTGCCGGTGCCTATGGGACGTTTTCCTCTGCGGGATGTGGACCAGGAAGGGCGAAGAAGCGCCTGCGTTAGCGTTTTTCGTCGAGTTAAGGGCGTGCGTGGGCTGCGAATGACGCGTTACGTAGGTGGATGTCCACTACGTGACCAGAGGCTCTTTCCCGCGATTGCACACCCTGAGGAGTTTGTTTTGTCTCCGAAGACGCCGTGGCCAATTTCCTGTTCACGGTTGGCTGTCTTTAAGGTGCCGGTTTGTTCGTCGAAGCGATGATTTTCCCTTTTCATCGCTTTTTTATGCACTGGCCGAGCCCATTCTCCACCCTGGACCACATTTCTTCCTGCACGGCAGAAGTCCCGAGATTTAAAGCTTTTTCGGCGTCGAAAACGTCCGTCGTTGAATGGCGGAAAAGAGATTGGCAGAGAGTGTTTTGTTTGTTGTTCCTTTTATCGCGAACGGGAGCGGAGCAGAGTTTGTCGCTCGGAAGCTAACATCGCTCGCATTTTCGTTTTTCTTCTGTCCGGAGCTGCAAACATCGGATACCCCGCGGCTGGAAATTCAGCCCGCTTTTCTTTTATGCTTCAGATTAGGGAGTGCCGAATAAATCCAAACATCGTTTGCGAGACGTGTTGCGTGTACATTTTATTTTCAGTTCTTTCACGGAAGATGAAATCTCAAAATTCTCTCCGGTTTGTGTTGTGAAATTCGACGGAGCCTTCATTCAGTGTTCTAGCTTGGCATTTATATTCATCTAAAAAATATCTATATTTAGAAACGTAAGCATAATTTTTACACTTAATATTTCGACAACCATTTTCCTAAAGCACAAATATCAACATGCGTATAAAGGCGCGCAGAGAACATTACTTATAATATGTTTCAAAGAGAAGATTTTGCTGTCGCTGCTTTTCTTATGATTTATCGATCTTTTCCGTCGAGTTAACACTATGAATTTCGAAGTGTTTATTTTAATTAAAGCAGACGACCTTAATGCTATATGAAACTTTTACTGCGTGTTCTTTTCAGTAGACTAGGGTCATGAAAATGCCGGCAAATGCATTCGGATGGTATTACTTAAGGGCACCGCGTTCTTCTTCTAGGGGTTTTTCATTAGGAGGGGCATATCCGAAAATCTCGTTCATGTCCAAGTTAAAAATGAGCAAGTATGGTGTTCGTGGACAGTCCCTGGGGTTATGTCTTTTGTTTTTTCGAGCTTCCCCTTTCTTTCCAGCTAATTACGCCGTAATTTTTCCGAGTGCTTCATTCGTAACTGCAAAAGTCTCGCGTGACGCAGATTAGCACAGCCATAGAGGAATTACCAAAGTGCTGAGGTCATTTTTTTCGCTCGTGTAGGGTGCTCACTCTTCTTTCTCTAATTCTTCGTTAATATATTTCGTGCGTTTTTAAAACGGCGAGTGAGCTTGCCGAAGTATGATCATTACATTTCTCTCCAGCCTGATGAATTTAGAAAAATATTTCTCTAGTTTCTTCAACCAAGTGGTTCTCCAAAGTCGTCCCATCGGTAATATACATTTCTAGCTTCACCTCTACTTTTGCGCATGTCAGTTGCATTTAATTGGTACAGGAAAGGTTAAAAAATTGCTGTTTTCATCAACCATTTTCTATCGTCTTTTATCTTTTATGTAGATTTTATTTTATCTTTTATTCATCAACGGTGTGCTCACGATGAAAATTGTGCGTTCAGGGGTTTCACGTTGAAAGGTATATTTCGGACCGCTAACTGTGACGGATGATTCTTCTGTTTTCTCTTTTTACACCATTTTTGGTGAATTAATTTTTCGCCATGACGTCATAAACTCACGGAAACTCTCTCCGTGGATTCGATCCCAGTCGAGAGTCATTCTGTCTCAGCGACCGAAATTATAAAAACTTCGATTCTGTTTGTTTTACGTGTCCATGCAAAATTTTCCGTTTATGCCAGCGTATGTCATCGATAATTTTCATCCAGAATATGCGATGTTCAATTGAACATCCCTCGTAGTTCAGGACTCCTCCACTAGGAGGACTCCTCAACTACGAGGTTCATTCTCTCCTTCGTAGCGGGAGGAGAGGATACCGTATCGAGTCCCCTCATCTCAAATAACGAAATTAACGCATTTTTTGTAACTATTTAGAGAAATTAATGTGTCTCCGTCAGCGAAATCCTATAATAGCGAGCGATGGAAGTTCACCGAATGTCAGAGGATTTCCCGGCAGCGGTCGTCTTTTTGATAGACAGCGTTACAAGAGACTTCGACATTCATCCGAATCGATGAATGGCCGCCAATTGTTCTCGAATGATTGATCTCCTCTTTCCCTGGCGAAAACGTAAATGGGTGTCGCATAGCTTCCTCCTTCCTAATCCCTATTCATCATCTCTTTACGGCCGAACGACACGCGAAACTGGCGCGGGAAGGATGCCCTCGTGATTGGCGGCACGAAAGCACGGCTTCATTTTAATTTTACAAATAATGAAAGAAAACGGACAAAAGATGAACGTATGTCTCTCGCAACTCTTTTGGTCGATGGCAAGCATTTTCAACACGGAATAAAAAAAGGTTTAGTAGTAGCGATGTTAAAAGGAAATGCTCTTTAATTACGAACAGTGGAAACCTGGAGATGCCGGGAGAGACCTCGGTTACGATTTTATTATTTCTGCGATTTTCTGGAGAAAATTCCCTAAAAGCTTACGCAAGTATGACTAAAGTTATGACACCTTTATTCGTTTATTGGAGAGACTGAGGAATTCGCGAACCTTTTAAATACAATTGTATCCATTCGTAGAATTGATTTATCCCGACTCTGCGACTCTCTTATCAATGGAAAACGTTAAATTTAGGCTCCATAATTTACTGCGCATAGTATTTCCTCATTTTCAATTCAAGCTTTAATGCAGTTTATTGGCAGAGATGTCAATCAATTTTTGTTTATATTGTTGCATTTGCCCCAAAAAGGTTGCTACACAGTCGCTAAACTCATGAAAAATATCGCTTAAATGCAGAAACACATGGCTTGCATGCGTTTTACAAATAATTCATCAGTTCAGATATCAAACGAATCAAACAGATAGTAAGGATAGTCGATTCTGCTCGAACGGGCGATCAGACCTACTCTTTACTTAGGCAACCGTTCATTCGACCAGAAGCTAGAGGAACGAAAACGAAACTATTAAGATAATTTAGATTTGTAGGGAGCCTGTCGCCAGTGGCGTACGGCAGGGGGTTCGTTAACGCCAATGGATGTAAGGCCTGAATATCCGTTTGCAGGCTGTTGGCAATAACATCGCCATGATTGCATGCATATAGGTAAAATATTTGTTTTCGCCATTCGATGCTTAAAAGATGTTGCTACACTTGCATACATTCTTTGTTAGGTTCATGCAAACCATAATGGAGAAATAAATTAGAGAACATACATAAAAATCTATCCCTTTCGTTGTAGTGATACTCGGCAATAAGAAGTGATACGAAAATCTTCTGAGACACAATTTTAGCTTAACCTTTTATCTTCGAATCCAGGTACTTTCCAAGTATTTAAGTTTCACACAATTTCCGTAATCATGTAATTTGAGCAACATGTCCAGCGCATTGCGCAGCAAACAGATCGAATGAGCTTCGGCCTAGGTTCGAGGCCACCACTTCCCTTCTTCCTCTCCTCACAGACGACCATCATAACGGAAGAAAGGGATTAAAAAGAAAGGATCTTTTCTGAGGTTCTGAAACGGCTAGTTTAAACGAAATCCAGTCCCCTTAACACTTTACCTAATCTACACTATTAGCTTTTCTGATACTATGCGGAAAGAACGACCAAAAGTAACTATCTGTTTTTGCGATCGATTCCTTGCGGTTTGTTGATGCCTCTCAGAGATCGCGCTCCTTTTTTTTACTGAAATTACGTTTTACTATAATACAATATATAATTCTATATGCTATACAATTCTGAACCGATGAATTTTTCGAAAAGTTTCTGTTGGTAATCTAATCTTCTCGCCTGGAGTGATTTCCATCCAAGTGCTTCCATCATAGCCTTAACGATATGATTTGGGCGATAAATAGGTGGCAAGAGCCCTGCTATCAGTTTTCAAGTCGCGATCTCGAGCTCAAACGATAAGGAAGACATTGTTGTGGCATATTTGTAGATGAATGTAGTTACAAGAAGAAATTAACTGGACCGTCCGTACAACTTTGCTAAGGTGAAACATAATTCAGCAGTTATTACTCGAGAATTGTCTCAATAGGAAGAAAAACTCATGGAATTTTACCGTAAGATTGCAGAAATTTTCTAATTACTCAAGATCATAAATTAACCATCCATTAAAATATCCGCGTTCATTCCTTTGAGAATGCAGGGTTCACAGACTAGAGGTCTGCATTGACCGGGCATATGAACCGGATTTGGGCAGAATAAAGCTGCCAGTTTATTGGGCTTGGACCCGAGTATTACATGGAAAGGAAAAAATTATTCGTTCTCAAACAGCGTTTTTGATTCTTGCATAGGGACGAAGGCTTTCTACAGTTGCTACCCAATGCCTACACAATATGCACAGATTCTTCTTTGTTGAATAAAATTTATGTCCAGAGAAGATGGTGATCAGTAGGACGAAAAATCACGATGATGAATAGAGTAAATCTGATTTAGATTGGAAATAAAATTATAGTTCGAAACATTTTCTGTTTCCTAATAGAGGTTACCAGTATGTTTTACTTTATATTATCTTCAGAGCAGCTTAAACGTTTCTAAGATATTTCACATTGCTAAAGGAATAACAGAGGTAAAATAAACGTATATATTCCTGAATGCATCGTAACGACTAATTCCGGAACAATTCTGAAAAGTTCAGGCTCTGGTTGGGCTCGAAAGCGAAAATCTAGCCCACGTTACGGGTGAAGTGCTCGACAGTAGCGTAGCTCAAGATCGTGTTTACGCCCCATGTGAACCCGGTTTTGCAATTTTATATATTCTATATTCTCTTGACTGGTATTGCTGTCGCATATCGAACGGAAATCGCAATGAAGATTTTCAATTCATCGCACCTTCATGCACGAATTTCAGCCCTTACCTTTCAGTTACCGAGGAAATCTCGGGAAACGTAGCGAATGAGTCTGAAGTCGTTAATGAGGAGTAACATTCTCTGGATATATTGCCGATATTAAACACGCGGAACATAATCCCTCGTCACAACGAAAAGTGGAGATAACTCTAAAGGTTACTGATCCCAAATAACTCACGAACAGTCCTATATGGTTATTTTCCGACAACTGACAGTGAGATTTTTGGGTGTGTCCTACGGAATATCCTGGAACAGCTCGCTGGTCTAGCATATTCCGTACCGCAGACTTGAACTAATCAGTTCAAAGATCTTAGTTCATAGAAGCTCCCTTTGTCATACCGAAAATGTTATATATGACAATAAAGATGCTCACTTCATATTCCATAGGTTAAAGTTGGTATATCATTTCGGTGGAANGCTCCCCCCCCCCCCCTCTGACACTGTTGTCAGAGTGGAATGTGAAGTCCTCAGCACAGTTAGTTCCTAAATCTCCCGCTCCGGTACGTCGTGAGGTGTTGCGTTAATTTTGGCCAGCACTGTACTCTCGAAAAGGACGAACTCCCCGGCTCAATCGCTTTCATAACCTAAACTGATCAACCTAAAGAAACATCCTATGAATAAGCTCTGGCCCAATAGCCTCATGTGTCATTCCACTCTCCGTTTTGCAAATGCATTATATTTCGATTGGGTTCTCTCTCTTGTAAAAAAATAGGCTCTTTCGGTGATCTAACACGAATTTCAATGCTAATTTAATTATGAATATTTAAACATGGTTGTACGACAAAATGATAAATTTGCTATATTTTTATGAACATTTAACTGACATAGAATCATGAAAATTCTTGTTCGTGATCAAATCAATGAGAACCATACAAGCAATCGGGAAAATGGACGAATCGTTTTATAACAGCTTAAGCCGCACGATTCATTTGGCTTACGCGCTGAGGTCTGCGTAACCTCCGAAATATTAATTCGTTTTTGCCATTATCAATAAACTTAGCAGATTCTGATTTATACAAAAAAATTAATATCTCAAACTCTCACTTGCGGATTCTTCCTACGGAAATATTACGAAAAGTAGCTGGCGACTACCTTTCGGGTTAAATGGAAGAGGAGACTTTAAAGTCTCAATTTCGCCCAAAATAAAGACGTTATTTATTTATTTATTTATTTCGCAATGCATTTTGTCAAAACTCGGAAATTAGTACCATTGGTGGAAAGAGGATATAAAGACGCAGATTTTGGTACTAGGAGAAACAGTGTTTCTTGAGGGATGGACCCAAATATGTACATCGGTTCAAAGAAAACCGCAACTAATTCCCGATTTTATTGAAAGTATCACTTACTTAATTTTTCGTTAATGATATTATTTAATAAAGATTAAATCACAGCATGCTGTTCAGAATTACTTTAACTGTAGAAAAAGAGTTTTCAAAAATAATTATGGACAACGCTCATCCTCTGTGCAAAAGCGCGCACTTTTTCCTCTTTCAAATACTCGGGGTCATAAGATTAACGTTGTGTATTCAAGACGTTGGACAGAGTATATAAGATAAGAAGGCCGTGCCTTACCCTTCCTCCTCACCGTGTGAGAAGGAAAAAGCTGAGGGGAATGCGAATGCCATCTATCGAAGATAAGACGTGAAAAAAAGTGGTATCAAAACGTCCCATAAGGTTATCCCTCTATAAGATTACTCTATGCTTCTACCCTTCAATAGAATGTACCGTGACATTTCTCTTTGAAAAGGTTTCCTTACCTTTCAACCCTTAGTGCAGCCTATAACTTTCTTCTTTTTCTATTCTGTCCATTTCCATGCACTGATCGCAATTACCGTTCTTAGGAAGCCTTCTCATCGTCCGACGCACACATTTCTTCTGCCCACGTTTTGTCCCTTTGGAAAAGTCCTTTATTAATTCTAGCGCCTCTACCACTTCCTCGTTTATCTCAAATTCTTTGAATTCAGTTTAATCGAATCCAAACTGTTTCAACTTCTGCGCAAAATAGTCCTGAAATATTTCAAATTAGAAAGTATTTTAAACACTTGAAATTTACGTAAGTAATTTACGATGAATTACAATATTATTAATTATTGATATTATTTGACCGAAATTACTTCTAAAAGGCATTTGAGAGTACATTTTGTACTTATATCTGATGGATGCATGTAATAATGGATCTTTATCGCTGAAGTAGATGACTTGGAAACCACTCTCACTCCTTATTTAATTGCGTGTTGCCTCCATACCTATGTATTGATCGCTATTCTAAGTACAATCACTTCCGTTCACCATTAAAATTTTTCTATTATTTCCGCCTCTGAAATTTTCAAAGGTAAACTCTCCGCTGTAATACAATCTGGAGGAGTCATAGATTTCCTTTCATAATAATAATGACTACTTTATTAATTGAATTTTAGTATTAAGAGTCCACTCTCACAATTAACCTTTTACAAGTCACGATCACAAACCTGCCCTAACCAGGATATGAACCCGGGACCTCGGGTCGATAGGCTAATATTCTAACCACTATGCCACCGAGGTCGGTTTTTAAGTTGTCGACTCGCATTTTGCGTGAACCGAAGTAAGTTTGCCGAAACTCGAGTTCGAATGCAACCGATGCTGCGGTTGAGGGACACAAACGTAAGATTGGTATGTTTCCGGCCTTTTTTGAATCCCTTCGGTCACCCCTTTTGTCCGTCTCTGGGGTCGCGTCTGCATCGAGGCGACGGCGCGTGCTAAGGGCCCCGTAGGAGGGCCATCGAGAGGGGCTCTTTCGCTTGAAGCCCTCATCTCGCGTGCCGTGTTTCGCTGCTTTTTCGACGAAAACGAGCGAGAAAAATGAATGCACGACCATGGTGACGCTGCCCGAAGATTACTTTTTTGCGGTCGGTTATTCGCTAAGCGTTGCGCGCCGAGGGATTGGGGGAGAGGAACAATTGTTGCTTTTCGCAAAAGGACTTTTAGGACGCAATTAATTATCGCGCAATGGCGCTCTCTGTCGGGTTTCGTGTTTAGCCTCGCGCACGTGTTTGGTCGCGACTGGGAATTTACGATGGGTCTCTCCTTTTTGATACAAGGGCGGGGTGTTTCGGCGTTAATTCTTTCTTTTCCCCAGGGATTCCGGAGGCTTTCGGGGCGGAAAAATGCCAGGAAATTTATTCTGTCATCGGGGAAGAAGAACGCCGGTCATTGTTTTCGGCTTTTCCTTGGAAACCGCGGATTTTACAAAAAAAGAAGCTCTAGTGGGTCAATGCGTAGGTCGAGACAAAAATTCGCGTTATTTACGAGGAAGGGGTGATTTACTTTGAGAAATATCAATTCTAAAAGGAGGCTAGAAGTCAGATATATCTAATGAGGTCGACAGTGAAATGTGAATCGGAACATTCTTGAAGATTGTGATTGATTTCTAACAATAAGTACAGTTTTCGACTATTCGGTAAATTTTCTTCACTCGCCCAAAACATCTAAAAATTCTATCCTATTGTCATCCATACTTGATTACCACACCTGGTCGTATGCGAGGGTAAAGCGAAGAAAAGATTGAATGTTGGTTTAAAAACTATGATTACAGTCATTTGCTGTTTTTGCAGTTTATTATTGGCGAAGGTACTCGTGTCTTTTGATAATATTTAATTTGAATTTTAGCAACTAAAACTAATGACAATGAAAATGTTTTCATATTAAAATAGGCACAGTTCAGGGAACATTATACACAGACATTGTCAAAGGAAGCTCGCCTAAAATACAGAATGCTATTGATTACGTAGATGATAAATTCAGTGCTTTCGACTCGCGATGGGATTAATAATTTAAATGTTGCATCTCATAAGGGATATCGATGTTATATGCGAGTCTTGTCGTGCTTTTATAATAAATAACGACGGTGCTGTTCTCGGCGTCTCAGAATATCTCAAACATTCTAAACTATTCTTTATTTTCCTGTCTTCCGCGTTAGGTAATTTCGTTGTCTACTGTATGAGAATTTCTCAATTTATTTAGAATAATTAAGAGTTGGAAACGGCGTTCGTTTCAACGTTGCAGAATTTCGAATTCAGTCTATTTGAATTGCATGATGAAAATCATACTGAATTCTTAATGAAGGCTAGCGAGTACGTAATTAAATTTTAATGCTAGTTTCTCTCGGATAACGCGTGCTCTTTAATGTTTACTCATTTACTCAGCTTTAACTAGCATCACTTTTCCTACGTATCAGCTAATCTCATTTGAATACTTGGCTGCATGCAGGATAACGAGACTTGAAGCTTGCTGATTAATGATTCCTTTCCTGCTCTGCGATAAAACCACAAATTTCTCTCATTCGTGTAATGTATGATGCACCTCTAAACTTGGCCCTTAAATTAGAACGTAGACAGAGTTATTTCAATGATCACATCATTTAAACTGAGAATAAGAAAGTGAGCAAAAGGAAAGAGCAATTTGGTTCATCGCATTTATTAATCGGATGCTTCCAAAGTAGACTCAAATGAAGGTCGTGGAATTTCGTGAGTGCAAATGAACAGCAACAATCATTTTCACTGTCGTTAACTATTAAAGAGCGAATATTTGTAAACAAATAAAATAGAAAAAATTATATTGATGGAAATCAAACGAATATTTTACGGAGGCTTTGTGACTAATCGAATAATTTGTAAAAACTTATTAACTATTTCTTTTCCTTTTCCTAGCGGGATGTACAGTTTTGAATAGAATTTAAGGGAATATTACGTGCAAGAAACACTTAGTTTAGAAGTACAGAATGGACCTATGAATCATCAATTTAGGGTTTCGATGTAGTTGCAGTTCTTCCAGTGGTATATCACTTTTAATTGATTCACACATCATTCTGCGCCCTGGTTATTTCACTAACGGATCTTTCGACAGTGAAGGTTTTGGTGATGTGATTATTATATCTGCGATGAATGAGGAATCATAAAGTCGAGAGGAAAAATATTTGTTGAAAAATGTAGAACAAATTCTATTATCTATTCTCGAACAAATAGCTTTGGTCCTTCGCCCCCTTACCATTGGCCCCTCGAGAAAATAGGTTCGGTAGCTTTGAGTTAAGGAAAAGTTCAGAATTATTGTAATTTTGTATAAATAATTCATAAAATTTCGCATTTGATATTTGCAACCGCTTTCTTAGTAACTCTTTTGTTTGTTTTGACTTTCTCTTACAATTATTAATCATTTCTTGCCGTTAAACGACATGCTCTCACCATTAAATACCTTGGATGGCAAAAAAATTATACAAACACATTCGTGCTGAAGATGAGTGAGATTTGTAATAAATGTTATCATTACTTTGAGAATAGCAGTGGCGAGTATTGTAGAAAGTTGTTAAAAGTAAAAGTAGAAACTAGCGGATAAATACGCGATGATAACCGCGATATTTTTTTCACCTTATACGTAAAAGTAGGTATTTGATGTTCTATTCTTAAGTTTACCAATTGAGTGATTTCAACCGAAGTTTTACCAATTTACTGTTGAGATTGGACGGAAACAATGTAAAGGCTGTAATGTAGTGCTATGTAGATATTCCTTCAGCATAGACTTCACTTCATATGAAAAGTCCGTCTCAAATTTACCTTTAATCTTCACAAAACAGGTCTCTTGACAAGACAGCCCTTAATTTCGGATTAATGTCGTGAGGGAGAAGAGACTCCGGGAATAGTTCGGTTTTAGCGGTCGGGTTTCTTGTCCTAATCCCGCTGTCAATCGGCCGGCCGTTGTCCCACTTCCTTCTTAAGAATTGTTTTTCCTTCTAATGAAACCTCGGGCAAGTCGAGAGATCAGATTTTCTTGTCGATTTCATTTATTTATTCTGACGTAATGACTTTTGGTGTCTTTGCGATGGAAGGATGGATGGTTATCCAAATTTCCGAACAGTTTTCTTTGATTCCTTCGATTCCTCTTGATTGAATTTATCTCACTAAAGTTGAACTAATACAAAATTACAGTTATTACTGGGCAAACGGAAGGAATAAATTTCAAAATATGAACTGTTTCGAGTTAATTAGCTAATTGTCCGGTGATACTTATCTCCCGATGAAAAGTGACTTGGTTGGTTTTCGGTTATTTAAAATTCACGGAGGCCGTCACTTTGTGGAATCTTGATGACATCATGAGGAACTGTTGAAATGAAACCAAGGTTTTCAACAACAAAGAAGGCAACTTTTACTAATTCACAATAAATAGTTCGTTGGCGACTAGTTTCGGCTAATGATAGCCATCTTCAAGCCGAAACTAGTCGACAACCAATTATTTATTGTGAATTAGTAAAAGTTGTCTTCTTTGTTGTTGAAAACCTTGTTTTTTCAACAATTCCTCATGATCGGTTATTTATAAAATTTTTCCTATTGAATTTTTGAAAATTATTTCTTTCGTCTCCCTTTTTGAAATTCCATTAAGTAAAGACATATTGCATTTTGTGGAGACTTCAAAGCTGTAAAAATTATGCTCAATAGAAAACGCTGAGCAAAAAGGCAGTTTTTTCAACATTTATGGCATAAATATTTGTGTTTCTCTATAATGATATGTTGATCTCTATGTTGATATATTTTCCGGCCGTCATCGCATTTCTACTCCTCGTCACTTGGTGATAAATGGTGAATTTAATTCAGCTCGGTTGAATATCCCTGTTGGATATAAAACTCTACAACCTGATGGAATGTACGTCGAAAAACTTACAAACGATTGGTATATTAACAAAGCAGGAAAAGCCTTCCTTTAAGATATTCCTTTAATGAGTTTGACTAAATTTAAGGAAGGAAAGCACTTAACACGGAGAATCATAATCAGCTCGTTTTTGGTTATTCATTCTTCATTCATGACTCACGAAAGTTACATAATTTCTCAATTAATGGCCATATTTTCATCCTCTATTCGCCGGGCGTTTTTTAAATGGCTTAATTCTTCCAGCGAGGTAATTAAATCTTTTATTCGGATGGCAGTATCTTTCGGCCCCTACTCATTTAACTTCACCACCCTCATCTTCCCTGCGTTTTATACGACAGCGGGCGACATTCGTGGGCGATCTTCAGCAGGGGCGGGCGGCACGTCCTCCCCTAAAAACTGGCCGAATTCCAAGGATTCGTCCACATCCGCACGGAAAATACTGCTCAATTAAATATTCATGATTCAATCCACGAGTTGGCTCAGAATATTTTCCCCTTCCTCCTCGCATCATCCTTATTCCCTTATTCGTCTCCCTTTTCGTAAATCCAGAGATAACAATGGGGTGCGGAATTACGGGCCCTTGAGAATAAGGCCGGCGATCTCCTATACGCTGAGTGGAAGAGTAAAAATCGGTATTGCCGTCGCACTGTTTGTAGGAAATAGTTCGCCTCCTGCGACAACAGAAGGGGTTTACAATTTTCGCTTGCTTATTTCTCGGAGGTACAAAATTCCCACTCTTTTATCCGGATCTTTCCGAATGCGGGTTCGCTAATGGAAAAGAGCGAGTTTTAATTAAGATAATTTGGGACCCATTGATTAAATTCGCGAAGCGGATTAATGAAATCAAAGATGGCGGTAAATTGGGGATAACAGAATTGTCGGTTTCGTTCCAAAAAGAGAGAAAAGATCATTGCATTCAATTTTATGCTAAGACACCTTCTTACTTATCACTTTCAGAAAAAAATACATTTTAATAATTTTCAGAAATAAAATCATCGTTTTTCCGAATTTACCAGCGTAGTTTAGTTTCTGTTAAAGCAGCTTCAGTGTTTTTAGAAATATTTTGACAGCTGAAGGAATAATAAATATAAAATAAGTGTATCTAGATATTTCCAAGTGCATCGTGAAGACATTCCTGAACGATTTGGATAATTTCCGGCTCGGGTCGGGCTCGAGAGTGTGGTCGGGACGGGTTGGGTTTGGGCTTAGTAATGAACGGGCCGAAAATTTCGGTCCATCTCAATGACTCATACGTTGCGATTCAAGCGAAAGAGCTACGAAGAGGGAATAGAATTAGCCAAGTTATCCGTTGTTTTGAGGCTTTATAAGCGTCAGGTTCACTTGCACCTAACGTGTTGCACCTGAAGTCCTAACGCAGGAGTTGAAGAACACTCGCGGGAGCGCAAGAACAAAGCGTCACGACCATGTTGTTCGGTCGATAAGACGGAATTCCTCGCACCCTAACCTCCCGTTTCGTTCGTTCATGTAGCGATCGCTGGGGAGTGCTCTTTCTATTGTCCCTCCCGAGGGAGGAAACGAGTACAGACTAAAGGGAGGCGTTCAATTGCTCCCAAGGATATAATGCGACTGTAAGTTTGTGTTGAGTCTTTTCTTTCATGCGACTTAAATAGTTAAGAGGAGTGCTTTTGTTCATCTGTGGGAATAGAGAGGGACTGTCGCAAGGAAGAAAAAACTCGATGGAGGCCATAATAAATCCATCTCGAATGTTGACGTGGGAATTGTTTCCTCGATGCGTGGGTGAGGCATTCGACAGTGGTTTGGCTCCGTGGAAGGCCATTGAATGCGGCGATTAAAGAACGTCTTCATTTGTCGCTCTTTCTGCCCCCGTTGCTCGGAAAATCCACTCACAGGTTTTTGGGATGCTCAAATTATTTTGCAGAACTTGATTTGGCGGCATTTCTTAATTAGAGTTAATTACCCGGTGATGCTGAATTTAGACTGAACTCGTATAAGCGGAACGAGTGTTTTAACCTTATAAAAGCGGAATTAGTGCTATTATAAACAGTAGAAACAAATTGGTCAGCTGGAGAATTGTGCTAGTCCCCTTTCAGTCGCTTACTCAATTTCATCTCTTGAAAATTATCTAAAATAAATATATTTACATTTTTTTTGATTAAAAATTTAGGAATTTTAAAATTATTGTAGCATAGCTTAATAACAATTTGTGGATTGGGTTTCTTTCAGAAAAGTATTTTTTTCCTGATTATGCATAATGTCGATGAGAATCGCTACACAGTACTACGCTACAGTACAGAGAGCTACGCTTTCATTATCTTTTATGCCGATTATTTTGTTTTTGATTTTTATGTTTTTTTATTTTAGTCTCAAGGTCTTGTAATATTTTATTACTTCATGACGACGATTCTCTTGAGTGCTGTAAATATTATCTCCTTTTTTCAATAACCAGACCTCATCAAATGACTCTTCAAATATCATTTACTACTTGATCATTGAATCTTTTAATTCGTTATTTATTTAAAAAAAGCAGTTGTGAACTTGATTCGGCTTGCTCCTTTTTTTCCTTGAAGAAGCGTTAACCTGAGATAACACGTACGCTTTCTTATCACGCTATTATCCGTTCGTAGAGATATTATCACTCGAATCAGCGAATATATATCTGTCTTCTGTTTTTTTCTCTACATATATAATTGAATAGCTGATAAAATGGCTTTAGACATTCCTGCTGCATCTTTTTTATGCGATTTAAGACCACTACTTTGGTAATCCACTTATAATTTTTGTGTTAATAAAAGTTATTTATTCGGATATTAGTTTTGACCGTTGAACAAAGGGTAAACTTGTATTATTTTATTGCATCGATGTTATTGAGCTCTTTAAATAAGAAATCTAATGATCCGCCGCTCACTTTTTCATTTGGAGCAACATTCCGGAATTTTTTTCCTTTCTATCCCGTAAATGTAAACTGAAAATTTAATTTTGTATTACATTTTACTGCAGTGCATGATTTAGTTTTGCTATTTCATGTATACTTAATTATTTTTTATTAAGAGATTGACTTAACGAATGGTGAAATTTTAAATATCCTTGAGGAGAGTGAAATTTCAGCTATTTCCTCATTACTTCGATATATATCTATTCTATTGAGATATCTCTATTCTTAGATATTTCATCGTTTCTTTTTTCCGTGTTGCTTTGTTGCTTTTTGTTTGTTTTACTCAGTTTTATGTAAATTCAACATCTCTTATTTTCTGTTTCTGTACTTTGTATATGAATGTCCATTCAGTGTATTTTTTCAGGTTTGTTGCTGTCAGTTCCTTTTTCTTATTTTCCCGCCTCTTTATTATTTTTTTTAGTTGGTAGGTCTTCGCAGGTTTTTCACGCCGCCCTTCTCGTGAGCATTACCTGCAGGGTTTTATTTTCTCCCCTAAGTCCAAACTTAGGATTTTTTGAACCCACATAATATTTCAATTCTTTTATTGATTTCTCTTTTTTGTATCTCCCAAAAGCTATCTATTTCTTTTAGAGATTCAGTTACAAAGGTTTAGATGTAAGAAGAGGAAGCCTCAATCTCGCCCTTCACTAAAGATGTTTTATTATTATTATTGTTTAGTGGTTACTAGAGGTAGTGAAAACTGTCTTGCAAAAAAAGGGACTTTGTAATTGCAGGGAAGTGAGAATAGTAAAACTCTGTAGCCATGACCTTGAGTCGCTAATCCAGTGACCTAGTTGTCACTCGTTCTATTAAAGGATATTCCGGAATCGAGGGACACTCGATAACTACAGCAATTCGCAACAAGGAATCTTGACACCACCGAGACATATTTATAACACAAATTTATCGACCATAAAAACTCGGTAAAAATGCTTAATATTTGTAAAAGCGTTAACTCAGTACAGAGCACGTATGAGTTTTGAATTGAATTTTTACAAATGTGAGTTTTTTGTTTCTAAGCGCTTCGGGAGGTTTCCTTGATTAAAACGTGCAGTCAAAGTTACAGTTAAAGCGCGAGGCATTTTACGAGTTCTCCCGTAGTTTGGCTGCAAATTAAAGCGTCCTTGGAGGAATGAACGATTAATCAGGCAGCTCCGGAAGACTTAATAAAATCACGAGGACGTGGCTATTTAAAGTTTCCAATTTCGGTCCCATTTATTCGCTTTGCAGAGAATTCAAGAAATGCATATTCGAACGATTCTCTTCGTTCTCTTTTACTTCCTTCGCTGCCTTTATTAATTCTATGCCAATTGACTCGTCGGTATCGATCATTGATATTTTCATAAATAGCTCGCGAGGCTTTCAAATCCCGTTTTTATCAAAAATAGAAGTTCAATGCGAAGAGACGTTGATCAATTCGTATTGAGAGACATGTTGTTGGCCTCATTGGTAAAGATGTTCCCGTGGTGGACCTTTAAGCAGAAGTCCCGGGTTCAAATTTTGGGCGTGCGTGTGTTTATGTTCGAATATTTATAATATTTGAATTGGTCCATTGGGTATCTTATGGGTTGGTCGCCTTTAAATAAATGAATGATGTTGTGAATAACCGTCATTATTTGGCGTGATATCAAAGACGAGATTAGATAAGTTTGTAAATTTGCAAATTTGTGAACGGCATTTGATGGCGAGAAAGTGCAATCAAGATGTCTCCGTCAGCTTCTTCATATTATAGTCGAAAGAATAGATTTGGAAAAGCCAGTATCAAATCCGTTGGCACACTTACGTATTCGCTGTGCACTAAACCACTCCTACGTCAGTTTAATTCTGAAATTAAGACTGAAATTAGAGTGAAAGAGTGCGGAATCGGATATTTTAAAGCAATGTTAACCAGCTCCGATTAAACCAAAAAATATCTCGCAAAAGAGAGTATAACGCGAAGTTTGAAGAATATGTTACTCTAGAATGCTACGCGACACACTAAGAGTTGCCTAGTGGCACACCACCATGTTAACAGGGATTGGAAGGCACTTTAGCTATATCTTCCATTGCGTAGAATACCTCATTTTTATGCGCAATTGATAAATGACTTCCCTAAAAATAGGGATAAATGTTATGATAAAAATCAGTGTTTATGTTACGGTAGTCATAAAATGCAGCAATATTGGAATTAATTATTGGCGTTGAAATCTGATTACCCGCGTATACACGAGAATTACTTAAATCTATAAAGAACAATGCAATAGTAGTCTATAATTTTCTCATCAGCTAATGGTGGATTTCTAATGAGAAAATATTCGTCCATCTTCAGCGAATAACCATCTTTCGCTGTATTATTACGCTGTATGTACGTACCCTGCAAGCCGCCTTTCGGCGTGTGGCAAGGGGTGCATGCACCATGACTATTTCCCTAATGGATTACTTTCTCGTATCAATGTGTTCTTGAATCAAAATCTCGGAAAAAATGTGTTCTTGAATCGATTAGTTCTAGCATCTATTTCCTTTATCTTTCTCGCAGTACCGGAATGGCATACGTAACATGGTGGACGTATTATATCGGCTACTTCACCTCTGAACGTGCTTTCTCTAAATTTATCCAGTAAATCAATCCTTTGCTTAAATCTTCTAAAGATTCCCATCCTGCGTCCCGAAGCATCTGTGTAAGGACCACTGGTTTATCATAGTAATTCTTCACAAAACGTATAGCTTTTTCCTGCACCTTATTTAATCCCGAATACAACACATCGGCAGGGTCTCATACACTATAGAATTATCCTCGTGAGTCGAATTCGTTGGCAATTATTCGATCGAAATTCGGTGAAGTGCTCATTCCCGCCATTGGGAGAAACCTTCATTTCACGATGGCATTTTCGCCCCATTGACGAGCGTTTATCGACGAAGGCCGTGCCTTGCAGATATTTCATCCCTTTCGCGTGCTACGTTTGATTGGGGGATGGGTGTGTTCTCGTGGAAGGGGCTGGTGGGTTTAACGGGAAGAGGCGTATCGTAACGTGTCGGTCATCGCACGAAAGCACGAGCGACGTCCTAAATAGACGGACGTGATAGTTTAGTTGTTTTCCCTCCTTCTTTGACGTCTGCAGGGAATCACGGCACCCCCAGGGTCACGCTTTCGGCGCACGTACACCCTTCGCTGCTAAGGATGCGATCACGTGAGTTTGCTTTTTTGCTCTTCGGATTATGAATTCTAAAGTTCGAATGTTCCCGCAGGAGATCTAAAGATCCTACGTTGCTTTTTCTTTTCTGGAGCAATTTCTTTCATTTTGGTTTTTTAAGTTTCGGTCGTGTAAAATGTGTTTTCTTGCAATGAGATGCAGCTCTAAGTCCTAGTTCGCTCGTGGAAATAGTTGTTTACTGTGAGATTATGCTATTTTGAACGTTGGCCCTTCGAATTCGTTGTCCATAGTTTGTTTGGTGGTGGTCCTTACCTGCCAGATTTCTTACCCAGAATGTTGCGTGAACATTCGTAAATATTGGGGTAAATTCGTTGGGTTTATGTAGTCCTATTGGTTTTATCTCGAAGTGGTTTATTACGTCAAATACTTTAACATGGTATTTTTAATTCAGACATTCGGTAAAAACTATTCACAAAGGCAGCGAGACATTTTCGTGGAACCAAAATTCGCAGTACCAGCTGCTCCTTTTGTAATTCTGTAAAGGTAATGCGTCTGTTCATATCAGTGTAAAATTTCAAAAATTCTATTATTTAACTTTTCGTCAGTGTCATTTTCCACCTGAGGTGACATCACCTTTCATATTGTTAGCCATTTTAGTGGTTTGTTCATAATAATTAGCAAAAGGAAGAGAATAATTACTCTCTCCTCACTGAGATTCATAGTTTTTTCTTAATAAAACACGTGTTATCGAGGTAATGAAGACCTTAGCATTCAACTTGGCGACCCCCGAGAGAGGGCTTTCAATCAGTTGCTTCGCCGCCCCACCCATCAGTACGGCCCTGCTTTCACTTCCAGAATTGACTTTATTATTTTTCTTTCCGGGTTTTTAAATTTAGGTTGACCACATCTAAAAGTTTGAAAGAACGTTGTGTTTCGTGCTGGTTATCAACTGGTGGAAGAGGAGGCCCCTTTCGAAGTCTTTTTGGTATTGAAATTATCGTCTATTTATTGTTTTATTCCAAACCCCTTTTTTTGTAGGCGTTTTGCAGTGGGCTTTTTGTTTTCAAAAATTTCCGTTAAGAACATTTTTCTGTACAAACCAAATATTTTTTGCTTCTGGCCTATCTTCGCCTTAATAATTCATTCGTTCTATATTTAGAACGATAACGATATCATATCGTTAATTTCTGCCAAATCGAAAAGGAAGGTCGTTCTATTTAATTTAGATTTGAATCATTTGAATTTAGGATCAATCATTAATAGAAATATAGAAGAGATATCTATCGAAGTAAAATTATTTAATTTAGATATTTGAAGCGAAATAGCTCAATCTGATCTATTTTCTGTCGGAAAAATTGTTTCATAGTAATAGTAGTGGTATTATTTTTAAAAGTGCTTCGATAGCTGAGGTCATTTCACACTAATGGCCCCCAACGGGAATCCAACCGCATTTACCAAAGGCAAACACGCTTGCCTATCCTTTATGTATTTCATCAAAATGTGAAAACACCATTGCTATTCATGATTAATGAAGTCACGTCCCAGGTGTAGAAATCAGTGTCAATGGAATGAGAGCTTTTCTACAGTTCATTAACGGAACGACCGTCTTTAACGGTAATTTACCATAACTAATTAAAGAAGAGTCTTAAATATTACGTTTTTATCAATTTAGATATCGGAGAGCCGTAGACACGTACCATCAGTCGATTTCATCGGCGGAGAATTCCTCCATTTCGTCTTATTTACAATTTTAATTTTAATTGCTTCATTTTCTGAAATAATTTAAGAATGTGCACACGGCATAAATACCACAAAAAGTGCACTTGGTCACGTTTGCATTACTGATTAGCCCCTGTGATATTCACGGCTGAATACGTCAAAGTGGCGATGAGCAATTTTTGTTCGACATTAGCTGCAGACAATCGGATTCTACGCGGAGGTCTATTTAGCCAAAGAGCGTATGATGCGACATTGTCAAGCAAAACAATTGACAATACATCCTTTCAGAACTCCTGCAGTAGCTCTCAGATGACATAAAGAGATCATTTCAGGGCTTTAAATAACTTCCTCCCCCCGAGGCTTTAAGAAATGCAAAATTTTCGCAACCCTTCCGCTTAATCGACAACTCTTGTTCTTTGTTCCCCTAAGAGGGGAGGGTTCATCCCATTTGTCCTTCGCCCGACCTTTAAGAGGGAAAAAACATGGCTTGAGGTGAGTTCTTGAAGGACGAGCTAAAGGGCTTCCGGAGTAGGATCTCCCTTGAAAAGTCATTGTTTCTTTCTCACTCGCCTCTGGAGACGTGGCATTAACTGGTCCAAACTCACGCAAAAGGTGTGATTCCAAACACACCATTACGCTGTATTAAATAATTCCTGAAATATGAATTGCAACAGTTAGAGTGTTTTTGGATTTTTACACACATTAAACCTCAAATAGCAGTGGAGCGATGTCGGACAATTGGAGTGATGTGAGACAATTCAGACTTTAAAATTTACGTTAAAAATTATCAAAACAATGTTCGTCGACTGGAGCTCTGGGGAAACCAAGGACCACTTGATAAATGCTGAAATGTACAATACAATAGAAACGTCCTTATTGTTAATCAATTACCTGTAACTACGAAAAAATAATGCATCTCAAAATGAATTAATTTACCTAATTTTATGATACGAAATTTATTCAATAAAATTAGATGGTACTAGGTGATAATACTATGTAGGAATTCCCTTGCGTATAGATATGACAAGGATGTCGCAATTACGGAAATGTTGAAGGATGTCGTAGTTTGTAGTTCTAAATTACTGTTTTAAATTCGTTCTTTACGTACGTCTATTTTCCAATATTTAAAAACCCGTGCAAATTTCTGTCTCTATGACGTAAATCATTATTCTGTTTGATCACTTATTAATGTTTGTATTGTTACTCTCAATTGAATGGTTAAAGTGACGTGTCCTTTGTAAAATGTTACTATTTCTTGTGTGTCGAGGTTAATGGATACGTGTTTAGGTCGGATTTATAACCCATCAGTGACAATTAGCGAAATAAAAGATCAATGATCGTGAGGTATTTGGAAATAGAGGCGACACCTCGTCGTTTCTTGTGCTTTCAAAGGAGGACGAAGTCACAGAGAGACGCGTCATCTGATCATTATCTCATCTATAGGTTGCTTTGTATAATTTTGGGCACTCCAACTCGCAAATTCCATCATATGCCTGCCTTTCTGTTTTATCTCTTTTGATTTTCCTGTGCTGGAGTCGATGCCAAATAATATCTCTCATCAATAATTTCTCAAAAAGTTATAGAAAACTGCAGCATCGATAAATATACGAAAAATGATCATCTTTAATTGCACTTTTCGGTGCATATTTACTATCAATATAACACAGCTTTAATATTTGTTTGTTGATCTCAGATGGCCTTCGGTAGTCGAACTGCTTAATCTCTTAACATATTATTATATTTAAATGACCATTTTTAGTTCGTATTGGATTGAAATAGCTTAATCTCAAGAGATACACTGTGGCGTGCTCTCTGAAAGAATTTTCAAATCACACCATTTTTCTAATACTACGTTGATGAGAAATGAGCATGCGTAGGTGTATGAAATATTTTTGTGGTTATAAATATAGAATAGTATCAGACATTATGCAATAACAAACACGTAGGAGGGCTCCTGATAGCCAAGTGGGCAACGCGTTCGACTTCAGTGAAAGCGGTCCCGGGTTCGATTCCCGGTGGGGGCCTACGTGCGAAATGACCTAAGCTGTCGAAGCACTTTTAATAATACTACTACTACAAACACGTAGGATTAAATTATAGTTTGAGATATCAGCTTCTTTAGAATCAATGCAGTTTTATCCTTCGTTTGCCTTTCAAGATTTAGGAGTAAAATAAATTCTGACGATGAGGTCACTAGATATGAGAACAATTCCTCTCGAATGAACTCGATTAATTTTTGTGATGAGTCGAAATATGGGTAAATGTCAGTTTCTGTCCATTATGCAAAGTTGCAGTCGAGAAATGAAAGCGGTGGAAAATCACGTCAACGCCAAGTCGGTCGAAACCAAAATAGCTTTTTTGAAGTATAACAAGAGATGCAGTGAGGAGGAGTGAGAGGGCCGTCTGCGTCCGATGAATGGAACAACCCCGTTACATTGGCTCCATTCTCCCCTCCTTCAAACGACACCCAAATCCCTCCCTTCCCTCTCTGGAAATGGGTTTCTTTTTTGTCGGTGTGGCTGCGGTGGGGGGGCTCCGCTTGCTCTATTCTTTCCCTCATCCTCTTACCTCTCTCTACAATCTTCTCTTAAACCCTCCGAACCAATCTGGCTGATCCACACAACTCCCTCTTAACACTTTTCCCAAATAAGATCCTTCCTGCCTCTCGTCTTTTAAGGATGGCCCTTTCGGGATGGACTTCCATGCATTTTTTCCTATCAGTGCAGAAAAGGAAATAGTTATTATCCTCTCCCTTTCTTGTAACCGAAAGGTACTTTTCTGTCTTGTAGAATCTTAATTACCTTCGCCGAATGATTATAAAAGCATAAACATTATGACAACAGTTATACCTGTACATTTATCTTAATTTATTATTTGGTATCTTCTGCCACCATTACATAATTTTCTTACTTTTACACTGCAGGTTAATTGGAAAATCATTTCAGTGCCGTTTTTAACTTATGTTTCTGTTATTATATTAAGCGAGTCTTGGATTCAATTTTTCGATCTTAATTGTCCCTTTCCTCCTTGGTTTAGTGATTGAAAATTTTCTCGTTTTTGGCCGCATAATATGCATCAAAGTTTTATTTATTATTCCTAATGATACATTTATCAAAATACTGATGATTTTAGATTTTTGTTGGACAGTTTCTATCTCAAGACAAAACAAAACTATATCGGCGTTATTGCTAAAATAATTAATCTGCGAAACATTTTAAGAGACATTCCATGTTGATCTGCCATTATATGCTTGTTTTTCTCGTAATATGTGCTATCCCCTTTGACTCCAGCATTCTAAATACCGGACCAGAAATTTACTAGTGGGATTAGCGAAGTGCAAATAGGTACCACACGGGCCCCTGGTGTCACTTCCTCTGAGGGCCCATACGTGCGTAATGACCTCAGCTATCGAAGCACTTTAAAAACATTACCACCTTGGATTGCGAGCAGAAACCCGAGATGTGCTCGTAATCCGAAGCACTCGTATTTCGAAGCGATTTCTCTAGAAGAAATAATGTAAATTCAGGTGATTCGTTCTAAAATCTAAACATTTTCTCATACATGATACAAATTAACATAAATAACCATTATATATTTTTATCATTTAAATAAAAATTGATCGAATTTGTTAATTATTATCTAGTACAACTTTCACTGTAACTGATGGAATCACATCTGTTGGTTCATCGAAATCTTTTTCTTTTTGTACGGCGTTAACAAGGAACCTGTACAGTGCCGTTTCTTTTTAAGGATTTTGCGGAAATGTGACACTGCAACATTCAACAGACATCGCTCTCAATTTTACAATCTAGCCTGAAGATTATTTGCAATTTCAGTTCATCTTCTTTAATGCTCGTGGATTTTCAGAATGATACAAGAGACTTTTGCCTGACTTTAAATCACCGCTTGCATTAGCTTAGAACAAGATGGTGAGACGGTCTTCCATGGGCTTATTGCCAAGCTCAGCAAGTTGGTTTTCTCGCAAGCCGAGGTTTGACCGTATTACAAATTAACTAGTTACACAATTAATAAGTCACCCTCTAAAGATTGTCATATTTCACAAGAATTGCCAACATATTGAATTGATTATGAACATTTACAAGATTTTCCCGATCGTTGAATTCCCATGAGCAATTGAAAAATCATTACTTTTGTTATGGTTGAAAAATCAAATTTTGAAATACTATGAAACATTCTTTCTTGTTCTAGATCAATGCCAAAGTTGTATTTTAAGTTCCAGTTCGCAAAGTTATGTTTTCCTAGGGAACCTAGAATCGCTTCTAGGAATAGCTTTAGTTGCGGGTCCTTGATAATTTATTTCGATTTTCACCGTCTTTATAAGAAGAGGCTAAAGTGGAGTTTCAAGTTAAAGTTCAATCCCCATATTTTAAAAATTCCATTTTCCGAACTCACGAGGGGAGGGGGGGAGCGGCAGATTTTCTAAAAGCTCTTCTCCCAGTGGGACTCGTATTTTCCCAAGGTTTGCGAATATCTGAGCAGAGCTGCCGTTTTGATCGCTCGTCACGTTGCGAGAGAAGGGAAAGTTTTGAACGATTATCCTGAATTATTGAAAACCTTTGATTTTGATGGCGTCTCTCGTTTTGGATTTACATTAATACCTTACGCGGGCTCGCTGTTGCGATGTCTTTCATTTTCCTCTTCCGTTTCGTCACTCGCAGAAATAGAAATGGCAGAAATAGAGATAGAAATTGCAGGAAGCTCAGTTGCAATAAGTAATGAAAATACGGTAGTCTCCTGATTATACGGTTAATACGGATCGTGGGCACCTCGGATAATCGAAAACTCGGATAATACGGAAGAACCGTCTTGAGAACTTAAACTTTCTACGTAAATCTGCGTAAATACCCTGCAAGCCGCCTTTCGGCGTGTGGCAGGGGGTATGAAATTATGAATATCGTATAATTATGAAATGAAAACACAATGTTATAAGCCTCTTCGTTGTAAGGCGCAAATTTAAAATGACTGATGGAAACATTTTTAAATAAAATATTTCATTTTTCCTTCATAATGTATAAGTCAGTCGTCCAGATGCAGTTCTCAATTTTTCCTCCAATTATATCAGATTATTATGCCGACGCTTTCTTGTTAATGCTGAACTGTCATGTGCAGTTACAGCAAAAGTATTTAAGCAATGTGCCGGTACATCTGTGTGTAATTGAAAAAGTCAAATTAATATGTACATGGAATAACAGGGAATTTACCTTGATCTGTACTTGTATGATCGAGATTCTGCAGTATTAGAAAGCATAGACTATAAAGAAGAACGTGTTGTAGACACAAATTACGGAATGAATTGATTGCTACGAAGACATTCTGCGTGGAAAAAAGGAGGAATTGAGTCGACGGAGGACTGTATTAGATTTCAGGAGTCCATCAACATCCAAAAAACTTCGTTTTACGTAACTGATTTTTATTTTAATATTTTGCATTATTAATTATGCACAACAACAATTTTTATTAAATATTATTCTTCCAAATAAGCGTTTTGTTAGTATTTTTTTCCAGATTAAACAAACTTAATGTAAAGAATAATTGAAAGATCACTTCTGCCGTTACCACAATAATTTTTATTATACGACCGTGGTTTCGACCCTTCTGGTCATCATCAGAACAAAGTCGAGGGCGATTCAGTAGATTCTAAAGCATAATGTATTTACGTGGAAAGTACCAAGGAGATGCAGACCAAGGCAGATAACCCATCATCATGATTTGGAAACCCCGGCTTAGGCGCTTTCCACGTACGCAATTTTTTTTCGATCCCAACTTTCGCGTTTATTTGGGGTATTTTACGATCGCATAGGATTTTAGGTAATTTGAAAAGTGTAGTATTTAGAAGATTAGTTCGGTATTATATATATCGTTCGTTATTAAGGGATAAATACAAACCAAATTATTTTTCTTCTTAACTAAACAATATCTGTAACAAAATTCGAGAAATGTCGTGTCTTAAGAAAGCACAGTTTTACTTTGTTATAACATCGTTATGTTTGATATTCAGGGATACCTCTACAACATCAAAGGCCCCTAGGCAAGGTAATGTAAGTATAGCAAAGTAATCACCACCAAGATAAGTTAAATCTCGATGGATAAACCAGAGAGAGCTTTTGTCATCAAATTTACCTTTTGTTATTTTAACTGAATGATTTGAAACCGTGAAGAGACATTCTATGGAAAGACATCAATCAGCTCAGATGCTCAAAAGACGCCGAAAGATGTATTCAATGCCCATGGTGAAGATTGGCCTCTTAGGCAGTGCCTAGTTGTGATTTCGCGTCAAATGGTAATGTAGTAACTGAACTCACGTTCTAGATCTCAATAGTTATGTATATGATCAATACGAATTTCTATCAATGTGGCTTAGCATTTATGAAATTTAAACCACACTATTCAACGGAAAAACTTAAAATTCAAAATAGTATCGTGGAATATCAAATTTATAGAAAGATTAATTTTGTTTCCATGGTATCTCTTTCGGGATTCCACCGCAATGGACGCTGCAGCAGCGACGACGTTTCGCCTACGTTGCAGTAGCCTTCTTCAGGTCGAACATTAATTTTGGTTAATTTATATTTTCTTATAAATAATAATGAAAAGAGCACGAGCATAGTTATTAATTGTACGGATTATATTGTGGTTTTGCTACTGTGTTATATTGTGGTTTTGACCTTTCAGGTCATCATCAGGTGCTGATGGGCCGAATCAGGAGATTCTATTATATTTTCTTGGTGTTATTTACTCCATTTCGCCTTACATTTCGTCATATAATTTAGCACCGATATTTATTTAATTCTACAGCAAAAATCACACCAAACGATAGAAAATAAGGACGTTTATTATAATAAACGCATTTAATTGAAGTTTAATGAGATTGTGAATGTGAGAATACGTGGAAGCTTTAGTCAATTTCGCCTCTAATTGTTTATTATATCTATTATAATTATATTTCGGAAACGTTTCTCAGTTCGTAAACAGTGGTTGCAAAGTTTCTCCCTCTCGGATCTTCCAAGTTTGTGAAACAACGCTCTCGAAAATAAATTATTCATTCTCGGGAAAACTTCAAAGCTTTCCCTAAGTTTTCTTTCTTTAAAACCAAAATCAGAGCTTTTTCTAAACTGTCACCAGTCAAAACAGCAATTGGATCTAGAATATCTGAAAGTGGTGGTGAATCATGTCGGGAGAAATTTCTCTCAAAAGACCGACGAATGACGCACCTATCCACCGGAAAAGCACTCATTATTATTTTTTAGGAAAACATCAAAGGAAACTACACCGATTTCTGTTTTAACGCAGTCATTAGACGCATATTAAATCATGAATTACTTTTGACTTTGTCAAATCTGTCAAAATCACTTGACTCTCTCCTAATGAACTCTCATCTGAAGAGGTAGTTGACTAATTCGTTAAATGATATCAGAAATGTTGTGAACTGTATCAAAGCGGAGTATTTCTTCTTGCGTTTACAAACCTATCTAATCACGGTCTCTAATCGAGGAATAACTGTTCTTCGGTAAGAATCTTTAATACACGCACGTAGTCTCAGTCTTTGTTGCTGCCTCTCAGCAATATTTAAAAAATGTATTGATTTTTGTGATTCAGCATTTGCACCAAGTTTGCGACGAAGTTGTCGTCTATTCGATTACTTAAGAGATATTGTTACTCGTATAGATATTGCTCACTCATGTCTTTCTGTGCCTATATAAAGCTACAATACATCTTTTTTCCCTGATTCGAAGTTTTATTTTTTCTAATCGCAAATACAAGTGACATTTTCCTAAAATAAATAGGGTGTTACACTACACAGTGGCTAAATTACATATTTCAGAAGTACATAAAATGCTAAATTCACCATTATGGTCACCCTAATCCATATTAGATTATATTAAGTTTATGTGCTATGTATTTGCGACAACGGTTACTACAAATATTAGTGTCCATTTGTTATTTTAGCAATAATCATTTAGAGCATAATAAGGAAATACAAAACAAATAACATAAGAAATTAAAATATAGCAAACTCTCATAAAATACATTTCAGTAACAACATTCAAGTAAATAATAATAAAATACAATGTATATAAACATTTTTGAAACATAAATTAGGGAATCAATAGTATCCAATAACAACATCTACAACATAAATTAGTGTAAATTTCTATCTTACTTACGTGACGGAAATAATTCACAATTACCGTAGTTGGTTTTTGAACCATAATTAGTTGATCCTTAGCAGTAAAATTACTGCGAGAATTTGTGATATGTAGTAAAATAAATATTCGCAATTGTCAATAGTAATAGCGTGTTACTGACAATTGTTTTGCATAAAGCGAAATCGACTGTGTAGGCGCCAGTATTGTTGTAAGTATTTCGAAAATTTCCATAAACTTCACTAATTATTATATTATTCTTGCCTGGACATTTTATTTCTCCTGAAGAATTCGAGAGTTGCACTAAAATCCCACTATTTGGCGAAAGTGAAATAGCGTACGAATCTCAGGAGGCTTTTTTGATGAAATCTGCCTTCCCACTTATTGCAAATTTGTCAAGTTTTTCCATGTCCCAGGTTCATTTCCAGCTTCGAAGAAAATATTTAAAAAGGCCTCGGTAATTAATTTTTTTGGGGCTCTTATCCGTTATGCTCTATCTTTTCGCTTTTTGTTCCAAAAAGCCGTGAAATTATCTTTTCCAAGCATCTATATATATTTTAGAAATTTTGCGTGGTCCAGAATAATAGGAAATCGAATGGTCAAATCTACATGAAACATTTTTTAAAATACTAGCGATAATGTGAGTTGCTCTTGCCCTTTTCGTCGGGCTCTCGTTCACTTCGTATTACTTTTGCCAAAAACCAAGCCAAATTGGCTTTGGCGATATTCGTTCTATCTTTTAACACGAATGTTCACTCGAGTAGAAAAACTTTTCAAAATCCGAGCAGAGCAGATTTTACTCTATTTTTCTTTCTCAAGATTTCCTCTTTAACTGCCA
The DNA here is from genome assembly GCA_000376725.2 of Ladona fulva. NCBI lineage: Eukaryota > Metazoa > Arthropoda > Insecta > Odonata > Libellulidae > Ladona > Ladona fulva. The sequence continues at coordinate 1,098,193 of KZ310088.1, forward strand.
CGTGAAATGGTTGGAAGTTTTCTTTTACGATCCCCTCCGAGTAATTTTTCACCGAGTTACCCTCCCTTCGTATTTCTCTTTAAAATTGTGGTTATTGGGCGGTTGAAGGTTTTTGTCGGTGTAGAGGAGATAAGAACAACATCGCTCTCCGTATCTGTGTCATCTGTTTTTTGATTTATGGAAGTGACATTCACCCCTCCTCGATAATTACGTTCGTCTTTGTTTGTGAGAGGATACTTTAGCCAATAGAACTATAAAATGGCTCAGTATCTATACATTTTGAAGAAATTGTTCGAAAAAGACCGATTTTAAAGGGAGACTGATTGTGCTCAGTTGGTGTACTTAAATTGGAGTAATGAAATCGGAAAGCTCTTCTGATAATAATAATAATTATTATTATATTTAAAATAATAACTTGTTTAATCGAAACAGCAATATGATCCCAATTACACCCTTTTTCATATTTTTTATTATTAGTAAAAACCATATTAAATATGATGACTTTAATTATTCATTCGCAAGTCCTTTAATAATGTCTTGTGGGTGAACGGTTGGAATAGATTGGTTTAAGGGGAATTTGATCTCTAAGATCCCTATTCCTTTTAGGGCGACCTCTTCTTGAATTAAAAATATACGGTAGGTTTGGTTGCTTTGTCGATAAATAAATCAGCCATGTTGGATTGGAATTCATCTTCGAGGACTAGATTGATTCTTAATATTATTATTCCAATGTGGAGCGTATAAAAATAATAAGTATCGATTCCCCAACTTCCAATCAGAAGAAAAAGCGCTTTAGAAAGGGTCCAAGAAAAGCGATCTCTTCTCTTGATTCGAAGGCTTAATTAACGGAAGAGTATAAACTCTTAATTGCATTACTTACTCCTTAACTTCGACTTCGGGGCTCTTCTATGAGATAATAAATTCAAATTCCCAGACTCTCAGCTAAACTTTCGTAGTCAACGGGTAAGTAAATCCGATTCTCTGCTTAACGTTTCTCCACAATGTCATAAATAGAAATTCTCGTTTACACACTGTGTAAACGAGCATTCTGTGCTCAACCAACAGATCAGGGCTCTTATCCTCGCTGCTGACACTTTTTTGCGCCCTCCTTAACTTCGAGGAATATAAAACCCTTTTGGTCCTCAACTTCCCTCCAGAAGCCTCCTTATCCTTCACAGACCCCTTCATCATCTCAATCCTTTTTCGTATTTCATGACATCCATCTCCTCTAGCATTTTCTTTCTTCTACGCAGGGTCATAGGTTCGAATACTTTCAGGTTCATCTCTGGCCAATCCTTATTCGTATCTGCAGACGCTCTTCTGTATTTTGATTCCTCGTAATCCAGAGCCCAGCAAAGGGAACTATGATTTATTAGATTTTCGTTATGATTAATAGGTCCCGTATTCAGACGGGGTAAAGCGTAAGTAAGGCTTTTCCATCCGTTGCGATATGTCTCGCTGTCTAATAGAGGCACTTCATTTGCGAATTACAGCGAATGGCACCGCCGTATCGAAAATCGGGAGATCTTCGCTTAGAAGAGCTCTAATTACGCCAGAATGTTCAAATGTACGATGCGTAAGAATATGCATTTATCATTTCTCGCTAGGGTTTTCGAAGCCCTACAGAAGTGACAATATTACATGATTAATGTCGCAGAGACTGGGCCGAATGCAACATAAGATTTCAGTGTCCATTTATTTCTTGAATCCGATTTAAAAGAAGTAAAGAAAATAAAGTACGCTGAATCTTGGAAGTCCCAGACGATGCGCTTCATTTATCTTTCCTGGTCCATCCATGTGTATGCTTCCTTTGCTTCGTTTTGCATCATTTACATTTTAATGTTTTACTCTCAGTAATATTCTGCGAAGTTTTTCTTAACAACGTCAAATTTCATACAATGGTTATTAACACTTCGGTGAAGTGATGGAATCCCAAATGCGCGGGGAAGTGTCATATTTACAGCTTCATGCAAAGGAATTTTTCCGTGTCTTTTTCGGGGATAATGCTTATCCAAAACTTCTGGCATCTTCAATAAATTATGAAAATGAGCAAACAATTTCCATTATTTTCTATTAAATTTAATTATATATTACTAAGGACCAGGAGCGCTTCGGGTGAAGTTTTGAATTCTCACTCATTGAAAGTAGAATTATCAAAACGCTTCAAAAAGTTTGCCCTTAGGAATAAAAATTTCCGATTTAACTCAGTTCGAGTGGTCTTTGAATTTTCTCTGATAACTTTCGATTGCGTTCAATTTCCACTCCTCTTTCTGTATTCTTTTCGTTCACTTCTTCACGAGCCAAAGGATTCCTGGATTTTTTTTCTAAAATTCATTCCCTTCACTCTCCCTTTGCATTCCCTTTCACTTTACTCTGAATATTAATTCCAATTTCTTGTAAGCCTTTCTCCTTCCACTTTTTCTCCCCCTTTGCTTTTTCTTAATTTTCCTTTCATTTAATTAGTTTATTTATTAAATTCCTTCGATACGGATGAATATTTTTATTGCGGTTCTTCCGAAATTTTAGCGTTCTTCTATTTAGGCTTTTTCGAACGCCTATGTTATGTTTTCTGAATTCCTTCCTTTTCATTCGGATGTATTGTTCCACGAAACTCGGTTTTTCTAAATAAGGTGTTAAACCAGTTAACGGTGTTACCAAAAACGTAAATGCGAAGTTAGAATGTTTTCCTCGAAAACAAAGCATTGGTATCTCCATAATATGAGACACTAACCAACATTCCAAGATGACGTTAATGTTTAAAAATACTAATGAATAAATGGAGAATATTTGTATAAGCGTGATTCTTTGTGATTATTCTCTTCGGCTGGTAAATTTTTTATAAACGTGCGGAGTTTCGCTTCGCATCTTAACTGTTTCGTTTAATATCATTCGTTATAATAAATAATTTAGAATAAGAAATGTATCGCATGTTTCTCATGTGGCTAATTAATGGAGCGAGGTATCACAGCCAAACTTCACGCCAAAAGAAATAATTTCAAAGATAATTGAAGTGAATTTAGGTGTCTTGGAAAATTTGATCCGTTTCTCGCGTAATTCTTCCTTTCATACCAACTGATGGTGCAGATTGATTAGAATGCGTTCAGATTGTAACTATTTGATCCATTTCTCCGGTCCTGTGAGACGCTATTTCATTTTGCAATGACTAACCGACGCCTTTTTTCTCTTTTGCCCCAAAATATCGCCGTCCCCTTGTGTTTCACTTTCTTCTCCGTCCGTTATTCTTGCGCCGTTGGTGGCGGAATTTCGGGTTGCACTGCATCTACGTGACCGGAATTTATGCCGCTGTGTTCTCCACCGCTTCACCGGTGAGCTCCTTCCCTAAGACATGCTGTCCTCTTCCAAGCGTGACATTCAATTTCGGTCGCAACCATCCTTTCCGCATTTAACGATCTCAATTAAAAGGGCGACGATTCCGATAAAGAACTTCCATCGCCATTCGTTACCACAGAAATGTTTTCTATTCCTCGGTCTATCCTAAATTGACAACTCGGTCGTCCTCGCTTTGAGCACATCCTAAATTAGGTTTTAGATTGGTTTTCAATGAAGTGTTTTTATTACTTCGCTGACTGTCATATTGGTTCTCTTTTATCCTCGGAGCTGTTTTTTCAATACTCGGATGCAATACCCATAAAGGATGATGTATTAATTTATTATTCATTGTAGTTACGATGAGGTTTTTCCTTCAAAAATATGTATTCGATGCAATCTCAAAGGTAAGGCTGTTACGTTAACCCAATTCAAGGCTCGTTGGAGTTATTTACTGTGAAGGACTGTGAGTGGCATTAATCGAAAAAGAGATCTTTCGGCTCCCTTAAGCTTGGAAATATCTGAAATTAGATTTTGGCTGCATCAATATGCAGTGATACTGCTCAGATCTTCCATTTTTCATTCATTTAAACGTCGATTGTACTGCACTATTTAATGAAATTTACCAAATGGCGTATGAAGGTATATATCTTGATCAACGACACTAAACCAAGGGATTATTCCAAAGGAGGAACTACGTTGTACTCAAATTTAAGATTAAAAATCAGTTTATTAAATTTGAATACTTCGACACAGGTAAGCTGTTCCTAATCAGTTAATTTCACATTTTTCTCTGACATAAATGTGCATTTTAAATAGCACTAAGAAGAAATAAGATCGTAGCCTAATATGATCACTTACTTTAGGGTAGAACGGTAGGATTGCATTTACTTTGGAATTGGAGTCGGAAGAATTTATTCTCCAATTCCAAAGTAAATGCAGTCCTACCGTTCTAGGTTAAAGTAAGTGATCATATTACGCTACAATCTCATTTCTTCTTAGTGCTATTTAAAATGCACATTTATGTCAGAGAAAAATGTGAAGTTAACTGAAGGTATCGTTTTATTTTCTTGGATATTGTCGAAAGAATGATAAATAGGTCAACAATAACAGTAATAAAATGTTTCACCCCTGCGTTTTATGGGGATCTCAGAGTAAGCATTTCCAGCATAATCTGGAGTTCGGCATAGTTTTGGTTCGGGGATATGATTCTTTTTTCGGTATACGAGGAAGTAAATATTGCCAACGATATTTTTCTTTATAAGTGAAAGAATCCCGCTCGCGAATCCAAACTCCTTTGTCGCTGAAATCCCATGAAAGATTAAACTCCACGCTGAGTTGATTCCAAACCGAATGATCGATCATAAACCAAGCGAGCGTCAGATGGAATCTTATACCGAATCCCTGGGCCGGAAAATTCGCTTTGCTACGCATCTTCACGTGATTCCGATAAATATGGAGAACGGGATAAAGCACGCGGATATACGTCTTCATGCCCAAATACTCCCTCCAATTTCCCGCGAGTGAATTACTGAGATTGGATATTTTTATTTATCCAGAAAAAGGATAAAACCCTTCCATAATTTCGGTATCAAATGTGATTTATGGAGCCAAAGATTCTCAGTTTTTTTCATAATTTACGCGACAGGAAAAATATCTCGGATTTTTTTCCGAGAACACGAGTGCGATAACTGCACACGCGTCATGACAGTTTTTGCTGATAACAAGTACATTGCAAGTAATAAGCACGTTATAACGATCAATTTACGATTTATTCATGGACAGGAATTAATCGATTTAGAGAGTAGATATTTTTCAAACGTTTTTTAGAAATTGAAAATTCCTTCAGTATATGGAAATTATATCTCATGGAACGGAAGTCATGATAGCGATTTTAAAGATGGCTTATTATGGAAACGTAATTTAATGAAAGTTAATGGTAACAAAAATCTGAAATTTAAGAAGAAATTCGATACGTATGTAACAAGTCAGTTTCTTCAGATTAGGAAATGCAGAAATGATGATACCATTATAAAATTTCAGCCTTAGCTAAGCTTTCATTTGCTTTTAATTGGGCCGATAGATGATGTAGGCAAGTAGTTGTAATGTTAGAATAAAATTTACTTTCACTAAATTTTACTAACTTTACAAATTCGGGTTATAATGCGTTTGGCCACGAGTTTTGCTTCTCGGCCAATATATTTCAATATACACAAAAAGTCATCCATCTTATAATTCTATCTTATCAAGTGGAAGTAGAGAAAGCTTCAGTCGAAAAACTGTTTAACATTCGTATATCGTTGGGATTTCCTCCGATCGCAGTCGAACCATATTAGTATACGTTTCTCTGGCTTCCATATCCTCCTCCATTCAATCTTCTTCACTTACAGATTGTTAACCTTTTTCCCATTCACGTTCGCGTGATTGAAACTCTGCTATATTGGTACCACTTCAGGTTTCATTAAAATTTGCAGAGGTCTTCAAGGGTTTCACGAGGGCTAAAGCAGGGAAAAATATACCGTTGTGCGCAACTCATAATTTATGAATGACGACTAATAGCCCAGATAATTGATTAAATTAAGTGCTCTCCACTTTAACTCTTTAAATTATGTTTTAAACTACTGACTAGTCTTTAATGGACTTCTGCTAGCTATTTTTCAATGAAATTTTATTGCCATCTTCAGGATGTGATTCATTTCTGAAGATTTAAGGGTTATTTCGATTAAATTGGGATTAATGAATACCCGGCCAACGCGGGTAATCGGTTAGTTAATTCATACGGTTTCTTCAACAGCTTCTTTCCGAACCCCCGCTTGGAGTAAACTCGGAATGTGGAATGTCCTTCATCGTAAGCCGTCGTTTGTTTCTTTCTCAACCCCTGCCAGATGGCGTAAGAGTCATAAAGCATTTCTGCATGCTTTCATTCACAGCAATCGTTTTTTCCTTCGCTTTATTTACCCTTTGGATCCACTCCTCCCCTTCGGAGGAATGCGCGTCACCAGTCTTTGCTGTCAGAGGGATTTGAGACCGCCCTCAATGTGATTCGAACCCTTTCGCTCGGGTCACGACTCTGGCAGAGTGACAGAAATGTGCAGGTTTGAAGGTCGAGGAGAGAGATTAACAAGTGTCGAGCTTTACGTTACAGAGCTCATTAATTGGGAAGCAGTATTACTAAGTAGTTTTCAGTTCTAAAAAATCCGTTGTTTTATTTAAAGGATTACAACCGCATTTCGGGCAAATAACTACCTTGTATTAATTAGTGTAATTATAAACACTTTTTGCGCGTCACTTTTGTACTTTTTGAATCCTGGTCTAATTGTATATATCAATTAGTTGGTGAATTATTTCTCTTAAGATATTCACCAGAAGCTCTTTAACAATGAGCTACTTCATTTTCTATCATAGTATTTTTCTAGAGTAACTTTGAGAGAAATTTTTGCCAAACTTATTTATATTATATATATTTAATGAATACGACTAGTAAATAGGCCAAATGCTTGTCAGTTTGAGGGGAATATAAAAAATAAAATCCTGTCTCGTGTTCATCCAATTCGAGAGGGAAACCTCCCGAGGGCAGTGCGTCTTACAATTCTATCATAAAATATGCAACTTCAGTTCACAAGGATATTCGTTATTATGTATGAATAGAAATTTCATATTATCACATTTACTATGTACTCTTAAGATCTTCTGTAGCATTACCTAATGTGGCTAGCTATGGAGAGATCAATTCTTTTTTCAGCAAAATAATGGGCATAATCCGTACGTTATATTGAACAATAGTTTAAAATTCTTTTGCGCTCGATGTCTACAAAATATTCAAATTGACTGTAATTATTGACAGATAGCGTTGAAGAACATTTTAATCATATTTCCTTCGTTTTACAAAAATCAAGTAAATTTGGTCAATCACGCAAAGCAAAATTAAACGAGAAAGATTTTACAAATGATTTCACGTCTGCTTTCCGCTCTACATTATGGGCTCACAGTCGTTCCTTTCCCAGCTGCATCAAACTTTCGGTCTTTTCCATTCTTTCGACGCTGAAAAGGGTCTCATATCTTTTACATTCCGTCTTCTCCGAAAAGTTCCCTTCGCGATTCTGCTTGCTTCTCCTTTAATCTTGGATTTCTTTTATCTCTTTCGAGGGAATGCAGGTGGTACTGAGTTACTGTACGTACAGGGAATGAAACTGAGACTACCTACACGAAAGGGCAGGTGGAAATGGTGCAAATGGTCCGTTCGCTAGCTGAGTTAAATACCTTTCCACTTTTCCTGCACTTTTAATTGTACTTCTTCGACCTATTGACATCCTTCATTGCGAGGGATGTTGGGAGATTCAGTCAAACCTTGTGCAAGTTTCAGAATCATCACTAAAACGAGTAAGAAATAAGTTACTCTAAATAAGTCTGTGTTTTATTTCCTAACTTTTACATTATTCTTATGTATTGATTTTTTGACCATCTATTCATATATCAGGATAAAGAACAGAATTAACCCTTTCGAATGATTTTGATAGAATTATAAAATCGTGCGATGACTGACAATTTTTCAGTGGACAAATGTTCAGTAATTAACTTTTTCGAAAGAAAATCTATTGCCAATGATTATTCGTACAGCCTCCGAGGGAAAAC
>KZ310089.1:1068-16577 GCA_000376725.2 Ladona fulva
AACTTTACCAATAAACCCAATTATAACTGCAAGCGAAAGTAAAATAACAATTGCGATAGTTAATTGTAGAAGCGTTAAAAATAAAGTATCCGACTTAGAACATCTTATTCGTTGCCACAACACCGATATCATCATAGGTACAGAAAGCTGGTTAAGCGAGGATATAAGTGACAACGAAATATTTCCAAAAGATTTCACGATCTACCGTCGGGATCGTATAGAAAGAACAGGAGGTGGAGTCTTTATTGCGGTTAAATCTTCTCTCCAGAGTAGAGCGCAGGTGTCGAAGGACAGCGATATAGAAAGCGTCTGGTGTACTATAAGTCAAAAAAATAAGCCTAACATCAACGTATGCGCGTTTTACCGTCCACCAAACTCCCCACGACAGGTTTTGCGAGATCGATAGCGATGAAGTAACTTCTACTAGTAAGTATAATCAAAGTATAACGATCATAGGGGGTGATTTTATACGTCTGGATATAGAATGGGAAAATAATTGCATAAAGAAAAGGGCCCGGGACTCCGATTCGTGTAGAACGTTACTAAATATGCTTCAAAAAAAAAACGCATTAAGCCAAACAGTAAAATCTCCAACTAGGGGTGAGAACATACTCGATCTATTCCTAATTAACTTCCCTGAGCGTATTAAGAATATTTCGAATGACGAGGGTCTTGGCGACCATAGAGGCGTATTCATAGATATCGACATCAAATTAAGCAAGCATAAAAAACCAAAACGTAAAATCCATCTCTTTTCCAAAGCGAACTTCGAGGAATTTAACGAAAAATTAAATACCGATTTCTACTCATTTAAGTCGCGCGTATCCCAAATGTCCACCGAAAAAACTTGGAAACTTTTCGTCGAGAATATGTACAATTACATAAACATTTATATACCATCAAAATATTCTAATCACGAAATCCACTACTTCGGCCACGACTTTGTGGTAGCTATTCATGATGAAAAGAATAAGAAACACTTATACACGTCACCACAGGATAATTTAATGAAACGACCTAGGTTTCGACGCGTCGCGTCAACGTCAGGTACAGGAAACAGAGGAAATTCACGATAAGACTTGATTGTTCAAAAAGCCGATAAAGGGAATTGCATAGTGATTCTCGACAGAAGCAATTACCTTGAAAAGTGCATGACGTTCATTAACAACGCCAATCTACAACCTATCCATAAAGACCCCCACTGCAAAGTTCCAAGCAGATGTGAGAAAACAGCTCCGTAATTCGATTGTATTTCCTAATACTTATCTATACCGCCTTCTGGAAATGAATCCTACTCCGCCGAGATTATACGGATTGCCCAAAATACACAAGGACAATATTCCTATTAGACCTGTTGTCTCTGGGATCGGTGCCCCATGCCATAAATTAGCTACCCGTTTAAATTATCTTATCAAAGTAATTTCCAATTTCTCACCCAAATTCAGAATTATTAATTCATTGGACCTTGTTAACAAAATCCGCGACCTCAAGTTACCGCCCAATTGCAAATTAATATCCTTTGATATAGTGGACCTTTTTTCCAGCATACCACCTTATGAAGCCCTTTCTTTAACAAATGAGCTTCTTAAAATCGCCAAAGGGGATACGGAATATGTTAAAGAACTTTTTCATCTAGTAAATTTGTGTCTCACCCAAAATTATTTTAAATTTAACGGTAATTTTTATAAACAAAATGAAGGGCTTGCGATGGGTTCCCCCCTTTCACCTCTGCTCGCTGAAATTTTTCTCGACAATTTAGAGAATAAAATATTTTCCTCAGGCAACCCATTAGTTAACTCAATTGTTTACTGGTATCGTTATGTCGATGATGTCATCTGCTGTTGGAACGGCTCTGATCGACAGATTAATTTCCTGAAGTTTCTTAATAGTTTACATCAGAGAATCTCCTTTACGTGTGAAAACCCGTGTGACGGAACACTCAATTTCTTAGATCTAAGCATAAGCATAAAGGAGAGTAACCACGGGTTCCAAATCTTTAGAAAACCGACTTACACGGACCATGCTATCCCCGCGGACTCACGCCATCACCCCAACCATAAATTTGCCTCATTCCACTCCCTCATCAATAGACTTCTTCGATACCTCTTTCCCAAGACAACTACCAAAGAGAAGTCTCCACAATAAAGCACATCGCCACTGCGAATGGATTTTCCCACAGGATCATTGACCAAATGATCAAAAAGAAAAAGAGAAGGATGTGCTACGGCCGCATCTATAAGACAAAAGGCGAGGACATGACCCCGAGATGGTGCCCTCTCAGATACCTGGGAAGGGCTAGCACAGCAGTGGCGCGGTGATTCCCTAAAGACCACCGCGAATATATTAAATATCTTTTATCAAAGCGTATTCACGGGCGGTAGTTGCAGAGATACCCTTCCGGAGATTAATACGCTCTCGTCAATGGAAAGTATATGCTTTACTGAAGATGGAATTGCAAAACTCTTAGGTAATATTAAGCCAAACAAATCTCCAGGTCCAGAGGATATTCCGGCTAGAGTATTGAAAGAAATGGCAGAAAGCGTCGCCCCTTATCTCAAAATTATATTTACCAAGTCCATGCACGAAGGTAGAGTCCCAGTAGATTGGAAGTCAGCGAATGTTACGACCGTTTATAAAAGTGGATTGAGGGAGAACCCAGGAAATTATAGGCCTATCTCATTAACTTCACTCTCCGGAAAAGTAATGGAGCACGTCGTTGTTAGCTCACTTATGAAGTTCTTAGATAGCAATAGTTTCCTCAGTAAGAACCAACACGAATTTAGAGAGAACCGATCATGCGAAACTCAACTAGCTCTATTCGTCCATGATATCTTAAAGTCTGCCGAAAGTAAAAAGCAAGTGGACGCTATTTTCCTTGACTTCAAGAAAGCTTTCGACAGGGTCCCCCACTACAAATTAATTAACGAACTAAAACTAGCAGGTATCAACAAGGAAATAATTGAATAGATAAAGAATTTTCTACACGAGAGAGAACAGCAAGTGGTACTTGATGGCGTTAGTTCGGATAAAGTCAGAGTCACTTCAGGCGTACCTCAAGGCAGCGTTATCGGACCTCTACTCTTCCTCATTTATATCAATGACCTAAACGATAAGATCGATAGCAATGTGAGGATATCTGCGGATGATTCGGTAATATTTAGAGAAATATCAAGTGACGAAGATAGTGCTTCACTCTCAAACGACTTAGCTCATATACAAATGTGGTGCAAAAAATGGCAATTAGATCTTAATGTAGATAAATGCTCTATAGTAATTTTCTTCGAACGGAAACAATTGCGTCAGAACCACCCGTACCAAATTAGTGGAATGAATTTAAATGTAGTCGACTCAGTAGAATATCCTGGAATCACCTTTACCAATAGTTTAAACTGGAGCACACACATTCGAAAAATATGCGGAAAATCAACTAAAAAGCTCGGTTTCATAAAGCGTACCGTAGGTAGATGCGAAGAAAAAGTTAGAGAGCGATGCTATTTCACGATAGTTAGTCCCCATGTGAAATATGCGGCTAGTATATGGGACCCAGCGGATGAAACGAACTCTCGCGAACTCGAGAAAGTGCAGCGTAAGGCGATACGTTTTGTTAAAAAGTGCTATAGAAAAGCAAGCGTTACGCAAATGCTCTCAGACGCAGGTTGGGAATCCTTGAAAGAAAGGAGATTAGGCTGCGATTGTTAGATAAATTCAGAGGAAATACATTTTCGGAAGACGTAATTGGTATCATGCGACCCCCTTCTGCTACTTCGGCCGATCCGACAGTGAGCGTAAAATAAGAGAAATAGACGCAAGGACAACTCGCTTTAGGGACTCATTTTTTCCGCGAACGATACGCGATAACATTGAAATAAAGAGGTAATTCTACTCTTGGTGTTTACACCCCCTGCCACTCGCCGATATGTGGCTTGCAGGGTACTTATGTAGATGTAGATGTAAACTACTTTTAACTACTGTTTATTAACAAATAAATTTATAACCAAACAAAAGTGAATGAGCAATTCCCGGTATGATCAAATCGACATATTGTTGGTTCCTAGAACAGATTTCGGTCATAGTCTTTCAAACGTTGCACAGAAATTTCCATTCTTAAGAATAAATCTGCGAATATTAGAATGTATCGGAGAATTTTGGCAGTTTGCGGATATCTTCTTCTAGAGATTTGCCAATATTTAATGACTTAAAAGGGTCGACCTTTCTAATTGACACAATTTTGTAATTTTGGGACAGCTTTCCCAAACGCAATCCCTCTTCGATTAGACTCTCAAAAGCGTCGAATATTCGTTTATTGGGACTGTAGCTATTAAAACGTCCAAAAAAACTGACAATAACAGCTTTCTTTTCCTGATAGACTCTATCAATCGTCTTCTCCCAACCCTCGAATTCGTACGCCCGGCCTTCTTCAGTTACCCAGAAATTTACGTTTGAACTATAAAAACTATTCATGACATCTTCGGTGTTTTTAAGAAAATCACCACAGCTGAAGAGACATCTACAGTAAAAACTCATGACTACTAGGTATTCAATAGGAGATGAAATGGCCATTATAGTATCTCTCGGTGTTTTGCCACTCCACTCTAATCTGGACACGATTGGCTGCGTCCCATTTTCGTGGCCATCAGAAGTAAACAGGAAGTCCACATTGTCTCTGTAGCCCACCCATTTACTCATTTCTTTCCTCTCGAAACTTTCGCTACTTAAAGAATCCCAGTCGTCAATCAAGTACAACGGTATAATGGAATAGTGAAGAGACAACACATTCGAGCAAATCGCTGTTCTCACGAAATCTTTGAATGTCTTTACTGCTGCGAAGGATGGCGAAGTGTCTCTATACTTCTTTATGAACCCAATAATGAAGGACTTTGAACCCAAACCTCCACTGGATAGGTAATTGAATTTATTCCATCCTAGGCCTTCGAACAGCTTTCCATCGTCTGATATCCAAAAGTTACACAACTGCTTTCTGAAAGGGTCTATTTCAAGTATTTCTTCGGAATCATCGACGTAAGAATGCGCATCTACAATTAGTAAATCTACTTGTGTTCTCTTCTCCCGTACGTATACCTTCTCTAATCCTCTGTCGTCTCCCGAAATGATAATCAGCGACTCTTCGCCTGAGAAAGAAAAGAAAACATTCATTAGATACATTAGCGAGATTTAATGAGACATACAGCGAACTCTGTATTGTGGTAAGGGTGCGCGGATAATCAGGACAGACGGTTAATCCAAACGTTCCCTTTTATTTATTACTAAGTTCTTGATATTCGCACACACATTTCTATCGTTTCATTTAGTTTTCTTCACGCAAATGTGAATTCGTTTTCCGACTGCTCCATGGAATACAAAAGTCCTGCTTGCATTAGAACGCCAAAATACTTTCGTGTTTTTGAGTTTGAATTTTATAAGAAAGACTGCGGTCGAAGAGTTAAATTATTATCACGTATAATCGGGAGTACATATTATTTATTTTATTATCACGAAACAAATATAGCACAATTATTCTAAAAGTAACACTTTTCTTAGCATTCCATAAGGAATGAGGCATACTACACATGATGAGGAGTGAGGTAGTTTGCCCTTGCTTTCCTTACTGACACAGAATGCCATAAGAATAACAATATCATATAATTAAAGCACAATGAATCAAAAAGTAACACTTCTCTTAGCAATCAAAAAGGCTAGAATATGATCTAGGTCATTATTCGGTATTAGTCATACCCCCGTAGCTTCCACATTACCACAGTCGTGAATATGAGCAAATAAAAGACACATATTTCACTATTGTCTACCGAAAGATGAATAACGTCGCCTTCATCGGGACATGGAAGCGGTACCGTATTCACAATAATATCATTTTTCAAACGCGTATTTATTTATTAGAATTTCTAATCCTCCAGTATCTTTTGCAGGGACGGAATTTATGATTCATATTTTTCTATTCGCAAACCATTAATGAATTTATGGACTTTGGTGGACAGTCATTACTTATTCTTCGTAATTTTCTATTCAGCCCAACAATAGTATTCCTAAATTATGCTAGCTTTTTATTTCAGAATTTGCAATTGAATTCGCAACATTACTGCACTCTGATTCGTCAGAAACTTCCTGAACAACTACAATCTTAATTCTGATTGGACGTACCACCGCAGGAACATTTTGATCGAAAGATTTCGTAGAAAGCCTAATTGATATTCATCTTAACTTTCATTATTTAAAGTAAATCTGCAAATTACAAATTTAATTCCTTTGAGGCTTTTCTAATGAAGGGTGTAAATTACGTTCGATTACAGAAAACTATCATTTCATATGCTGAAAAGTAAGCATTATTTAAACACCGAATAATTATTATGATATTTATTTAATAGCTAAAGCAAACGGCTAAATAAAATTCCGATTAAATATCTGAATTGAAAGAACGATGAGACATTCTTTGGTGATTGAGGCAAGGAAATGTTCTGACAAAAATCGAGTGCTTAAAATATATAGATAACAATTTCCTCGATCAATTTAAAGTTATAGTACCGTCAGCAACGGATAGCAAGCGGACTCAACATATTGTAAGGGAAATCATAAACTAAGCGGACTCATCATAAGCTAAGCAAACTTTCATAAACTAAGCCTGCACATCAATAACTAAGCAGAACCATCGTTTCCTAAGCGGACTAAACCTATTCTAAGAGGACTCAACACATACTAAGCGGACTTAACGCATTCAAATCGGACTCATCATATACTTAGCGGAATCAATATATACTTAGCGGACTCAACATATACAAAGGGAACTCATAAACTAAGCGGACTTATCATAAACTAAGCAGATCCATCAAAACTGAGGAGACCCATTGTCTACTTAGCGGTAACAGATACATATGGTACTCCTCAGAAGATTATTTAGTGAAATCGGAAATGAAAAAAGTTGAAAGTATTGAGAGTCTCTTTACCTTCTTCAGGACAGAAGGATAACCGCAATCTCTTAATATCTTCATCTCTAGCAGCCATTTCTTTTTCATTCAGCAACCGCAATCCCTTAATTTCTTCATCTTTAGCAGATATTTCTCTTTCCTTTAAAGTCGTAATTTCTTCAATTCTGGCAGATATTTCCGCTTCCTTGGACAACTGACAATCCATAATTAGTTGGTCCTTGGAATTGGCGTCGCAAGTCAGTTGGACCGAGTTGTTCCTTTTTGTCTCTGAGAGAGAAAGAAAAAATTATTAGAAATACAGTTACAATTTACTCCATCAGTGGAGGAGCATTTATCGCAACTGCAAATTCTATGAATTATTAAATTAATACTGTACGATATACTTTTATAGAGTATATATAATAAAATCTTATACATAAACGCAGGAGTCAAGATTAATTTAAACTTAGTTTATTTAAACGTATTTATTTATATAATAACGTAAAACTTAATAACTTTGCGTATCGTAACGTTACGTAACGTAATAACTGAATTTATGTAGACGTATGTATCTGGTCCTCCTAAGCGAGAAAGTGTACAACAAAAGAGCATTATAACTCAGTATAGCTGTTACTGGTCGACGGTTTAATTGATAATTTTCAAATCGAACTGACAAAATAAAAACAAGACCCGTACCACATGAAGATCTTCATGTGGTACGGGTTAACGTCTTGCTTTCATTTTGTCAGTTCGTTATGGCTTCCTACCACAAAGTCTTGCCAGAGTCTATTGATTGAATTTTCAAATCAAATTACCAACAATTAAATGATTGCAGGGAACATTTTGTACTAAAGAATTTCTAATCACTTACCTTTCTTTTAACACTTGTCTCGATTTCCTAGTACAATCGTTTCTCATTTAATTTTGTTAAAGAAAAAAGTCTTATTAGACAAGGATTNATTTACAAATATAATAATATTTGTAAATATTTACGTTGCTATAAATAACGTTTCGTTGCTAGATAAATAATACTAAATGGAAAACGTCATTCTGACCCTTTCTTTCTAATGCTTGTTTATTCATCCGAGGCAACAATGGCGGTTGCCGTAGCGAGTGCAGAAAAAGCAGAAAATTTCCATTACATTAAAATGGACATTAAAACGTCTAAACACGGAAAGAATAAGATTGGTGCATATTTTTCCTTCGAATGAACAAAGTCTGATGGAAATCCGTTCAAATTTAGGTATTTTAATCAATGAAGAAAGAATGCCTTGCACTCTCGAAAATGAAAAAATGCGTGCAATCTGACGGAACATAGATTTTAAGCTCCGGGGTTCGACTCCATGTCTTTCCAGGAATGAAATTAAGTATGCCCGGAGTTTCTCGTAATTAGAAATCCAACGCAGTTTACCGCGTGTCTCCAACTCTAACCGTTTCTGAGATACGGGGGAAGACGGACGGACGGACACTTGGGAAATAAAAATATCAAAAATATGATTTTTACTCCAATACTAATTAACGCACCAGGAAAGCATGACGTAAATTACTTTATTTAACATGTATCTGTTATCGTATACATCTCCTAAGCCAGCCAGTGTCTCTCGAAGGAGCAATATAACTCAATATACGTGTTACCGGTCGATGCTTTATTCGACCCTACAAAAAAGTCGCATTATCTCATGATTGCAACATTTTCCAATGCACTTAAGAACTGTAATCATATTCCATTCTTTCTACACTTGTCTCCATTTCGTAGAGCCAGTATTTCCATTAATTCTGTAAAAGAAAAAAGTCTGCTTGGATTTGAACCACGTTTCTTATAAAAACGTATTATGTGCTTCTGGGTCCGAACTCGTGCCTTCCGAAAGATGACAATATTGTTACATTAAACTCATGGAAACATGATGCGTTGTTTTCATATATCTACGTCAAGCCGTGTTTGAGATTGAGAGGGGGACGGACGGACAGATTTCGGTTATCATACGTATGTACTAGCTGATCCAAATATTGGCGCGCAAGGTTTATTGAATATCTGAAAACAATCAATAATATTCGAATTCATGGCCATATCAATATTTTTAATCTCATCACAGTATTTTTAATCTCAACGATTTCCAAGTTTCGATATTGTCAATGAGTTAGTTGATAAGTAAAGTTTGGTTGTTAAAGACGCTGAAAGAAATTAAATGGAAAAGAACGCCATTCCCTCAACCCTCCTTTCTAATGCTTGTTTATTTATCCGAGGTAACAATGGCGATTACCGTGATAAATACAGAAAAAGCAGGAAATTTCCGATAAATTTCGAAACAAAAGTCAAATTGTTTAATTTTAACAGCAAGAATAAGATTGATTGCTGATTTTGACTTCGAATTAATAAATTTTGATAGAAATCCGTTCAAATTAATGTATATTAATCAATGAAGAAAAAAAGCCTTGCACTCTCGAAAATTAAAATCCGCGTGCAATCTTACGGAAACATTATAAGCTCCGGGGTTCGACTCCGGGCCTTTCCGGGAATTAAAGTACCTTTGCCCATAGTCTAGCAAATTGAAATCCAACGCAGGTTATCGCGTGACTCTTAACCGTTTCTAAGATAGAGAGGGGGACGGACAGACGGACGGACACCTCGCAGATCATATATAATATGACATCACATAGATTTGCTTAAAATAGTTCCAAGGTTCCGATTTAAAAGTAGCCCTTTTTCTATTTCAAATGTAGAAAGCTTTCTATTGCTAAAGAATGCATACGCACAGACTTTAAATGATCTACAAGGCTTACCTTTCATAAATCCTCCGCCACCGATTAAGTTCATGGAGTTATCCATGAAGGCATCGATGTCCAGCAGCAAGCTTGAGTTTCTGAATAGTTCCCGTGTTGCGTTCGCAACATATAGTGAAGCGCCAACTTCCCCATCATCTCTGGTGCTCAGTTGAACGGTGATCTTAACCTGTTCTTGGTGTCCCAGGCTAAAGGGCAACGTCAATGTGAGCACGAGAAGCAGAACAATTCTTACTTGACACATTGTCCTGATGAGCGAAAGTGGCACCTGTGAGAATCAGATGACGATCATTAGACGTGTCGAATTATTCACTAGAAGAACTAGAAATAAGGGATACCGTCCCCAATACCTCAATCGCATCAATTCGATCGTGAATACTTTCATTGAATAAATAGATTAGACAAGATGCAGTCTTAAAACTCGCAGTTCTGTCTGAACTACTATCGATGTAAATCAGATCTAGTTATTATGATAGAAATAAGATAATTATAAATAGATTCGAAAATGTTAATTTCCGCATTTTTGGTAACCTAAATGAAGCTCAGGAGAAAATATCCACCGCATGAGAACATTCAGAAAGAAAGTGTTGTATAAAACATGCATACACCTATCAAGGAAAATGGTTATAGCGTATATCGTAGGTACACTTATCACGAATAAAAAATAAATACTTGCTTCCGAAAAAACTAATGCGAATGACATCGACTAAGAAAGTAGTTGGAAACTCAAAGGAAGCAGGTTGCAAGTAAAGGGCGCCGATGCAATGTTGTAGTTAGAATTGGCTAGAACGCACACAGAAGAATGTGGTTGACAATTACCTTCAGAGACAACCATTATTAGAACTTCGCTTTCCAAACCATACCTATATTTGGAGGGTTTAATTGGCGTTGGGCGTGGTCGATACAATTTAATCTCCGTTTCCCCGTAAATAATTTCTTTGCCAGTTAAACTGAAGCTGTGTCACGGATTCGCGACTACTTCCCAACACTCGACACAAAAACAAAGGGTGNATCAATAACTAAGCAGACCCATCGTTTCCTAAGCGGACTAAACTTATTCTAAGCGGGCTCAACATATACAAAGGGAACTCATAAACTAAGCGGACTTATCACAAACTAATCAGGCCCATCAAAACTGAGGAGACCCATTGTTAACTAAGCGGTGACTGATACATATTGCACTCCTCAGAAGATTATTTAGTGAAATCGGAAATGAAAAAAGTTGAAAATATTGAGTCTTTTTACCTTTTTCAGGACAGAGGAATGACCATCTCTTAGCATCTTCATCTCTAGCAGATACTTCTTTTTCATTCAGCAAACGTAATCCCTTAATTTCTTCATCTCTAGAAGACATTTCGGCTTCCTTGGACAGCCGACACTCTTTGATTTGTTGGTCCTTGGAGATGGGGTCGCAGGTCAGTTGGACCGCGTTGTTCTTTTCTGTCTCTGAGAAAAAAAATCTATTAGAAATTCAGTTACAATTTACTCCATCAGTAAAGGAACCTTTATTGCAACTCCTACTTTTACGAATTATTGGGGCCTCCGCATAGCGGCAACGCGCTCGACTTCGGCGAAAGCGGTCCCGATTCTCGGTGGGGGCTCACGTGCGAAATTACCTTAGCTGTCGAAGCACTTTTAGCAATACTACTACTACTATGAATTATAAAACTGAATCTGTGAGATATAACTTTATAGAGTATAACTAATGAAAATGTTATCCATCAATACTAGTAAACGCACCAGTCAAGATTGAAGGAATTTCATTTACTTAAACGGATATCTGTAATTGAATGAATCTGTCCTGCTAAGCCAACAAGTGTCCGTCGACAGAGCATTCAAAATCACTATTGCCGGTCAATGCCATATTGGATCCTAGATAAAAGTCGCATTATCATATTATTGCAGGAAAAATTTTGCAATGCACTCATGAGTAAGAAACTGTAATCATTTTCCATTCTTTCGACACTTGTCTTCATTTCGTAGAACCATTATTTCCATGAATTTTGTAAAAGAAAAAAGTATGCTGGAATTTGAACGAATTTTACGTACATTCCATTCTTTCGACGCTTGTCTTCATTTCGTAGAACCATTATTTCCATGAATTTTGTAAAAGAAAAAAGTATGCTGGAATTTGAACGAATTTTACGTACATTCCATTCTTTCGACACTTGTCTTCATTTCGTAGAACCATTATTTCCATGAATTTTGTAAAAGAAAAAAGTATGCTGGAATTTGAACGAATTTTACGTACATTCCATTCTTTCGACACTTGTCTTCATTTCGTAGAACCATTATTTCCATGAATTTTGTAAAAGAAAAAAGTATGCTGGAATTTGAACGAATTTTACGTACATTCCATTCTTTCGACACTTGTCTTCATTTCGTAGAACCATTATTTCCATGAATTTTGTAAAAGAAAAAAGTATGCTGGAATTTGAACGAATTTTACGTACATTCCATTCTTTCGACACTTGTCTTCATTTCGTAGAACCATTATTTCCATGAATTTTGTAAAAGAAAAAAGTATGCTGGAATTTGAACGAATTTTACGTACATTCCATTCTTTCGACGCTTGTCTTCATTTCGTAGAACCATTATTTCCATGAATTTTGTAAAAGAAAAAAGTATGCTGGAATTTGAACGAATTTTACGTACATTCCATTCTTTCGACGCTTGTCTTCATTTCGTAGAACCATTATTTCCATGAATTTTGTAAAAGAAAAAAGTATGCTGGAATTTGAACGAATTTTACGTACATTCCATTCTTTCGACGCTTGTCTTCATTTCGTAGAACCATTATTTCCATGAATTTTGTAAAAGAAAAAAGTATGCTGGAATTTGAACGAATTTTACGTACATTCCATTCTTTCGACACTTGTCTTCATTTCGTAGAACCATTATTTCCATGAATTTTGTAAAAGAAAAAAGTATGCTGGAATTTGAACGAATTTTACGTACATTCCATTCTTTCGACGCTTGTCTTCATTTCGTAGAACCATTATTTCCATGAATTTTGTAAAAGAAAAAAGTATGCTGGAATTTGAACGAATTTTACGTACATTCCATTCTTTCGACACTTGTCTTCATTTCGTAGAACCATTATTTCCATGAATTTTGTAAAAGAAAAAAGTATGCTGGAATTTGAACGAATTTTACGTACATTCCATTCTTTCGACACTTGTCTTCATTTCGTAGAACCATTATTTCCATGAATTTTGTAAAAGAAAAAAGTATGCTGGAATTTGAACGAATTTTACGTACATTCCATTCTTTCGACACTTGTCTTCATTTCGTAGAACCATTATTTCCATGAATTTTGTAAAAGAAAAAAGTATGCTGGAATTTGAACGAATTTTACGTACATTTCTTAGGAAAACGTATTATGTTCTTCTTGGTTCGAACCTGAGCCTTCTAAAAGATGAGAATAAAGTTACATCAAACTCGTAGAAACATAATGCGGTTTCCCTCAAATATCTACATCAATCCGTTTCTGAAATAAGGAAGGGGACGGACGGACGGACAGATTTCGGTATTTATGCGTTCTAGCTGATCCCTCACAAATACTTACTTGAATACTTGAAATATTAAACTCTTATAACAACTTTAAATTTTAAGAAAAGTGTCTTCACACAATAAATAATTTCGTTGTCCGGTTAGAGTTATCAAACATAATTAACGATTCATTTAATCACATCTTTTTCCAAAACATTTAATATATTCAATTTCATGGCTACATCAATATTTTTGTCCCATAACGGTATTTTTTAATTTCAATGAATTTCAAGTTTCAAGATTTTCAACGTGATAAATAACGTTTGGTTGTTACAGACTCTGAAAGATTTTAAATGGAAAAGAAGGCTATTCCCTCACCCCTTCTTTCTAATGCTTGTTTATTTATCCGAGGCAATAATGGCGGTTGCCGTAATAAATACAGTAAATTTCCGATAAATTTCGAAATAAAAGTCTAATTATTACAAAAATCGACCTGTAAACAAGAAACAGCAAAAGAAGATTGCTTGCAAATTTTTCCTTCGAATGGGCAAAGTTTGATAGAAATCCGTTCAAATGTATCTATTTTAACTAATGAAGAAAGAAAGCCTTGCACTCTCGAAAATGAAAAATCCGCTTGCAATATTACGGAAACACATTATAAGCTCCGGGGTTCGACTCCGGTCCTTTCCGAAATGAAAATAATTCGAAGGAAAACTTCCTTGAAAGAAGCCCACCGCTGTTCTTCAACTTCGCCCTGTTTGGTCTCTCCCAAGCGTTTCCGAACTTCCAGAAAACTTATTCCCCTCACTAAATAAAACTCGACAGACGAATTAAATTCGACAGACGGGAGATATTAGTTTAATCCACGGTTTGTTTTATCCCTCGTATACGAATAATTTGTGCCGGAACTCCTTCTATTTGTGAACAACTGTAGCAATTTATTAACGTATTCACCTTTCCCGCGATTAAAATGAACTGGAAAACAATAATTCTCTCGAAATTCTGATGTGGACTGTATTTCGCTCTGCGGAATGAGGAAAACAAACATGGCGTACGTATTAACCGCTCTGTTTACTCCTCATTGTTTATTCTGCGGCCTTACGATAATTAAAGGGAATCCGAATTGATTCCATCGATTAATTTCATTAAATCGCGCCTTTTTGGTTATTTTTAAGCCTGTTAGTGATGAATAAATCGTTCTTTTCGTCCTTGTCGGTCTGAGACGGGCGAATTCGGCCATTTTGCGTGACAAAAGAGCGTCGAAACGCGATGAATGTTAAAGTGTGCATGAATGTGTTATTTGGAATGACGCAAGACATAGGAGCATGATTTGGAAATGTTAGGGGGATGCAGTTGAGCATGTGGGAAGACTGTTTGACTTCTGTACATACACCTAACACTTTCCTTTATCCGTGGTTAACACATGCCAAGAGACATAACCCTCTTTCTGCCCATTTTCCCCCTTTTTCTTTCCGAATTTATATCTTTTTTACCGATTTTCATGTTTGGGTTCTCTATTACTCCCCACTTACCCATTTCCGTGTAGTTTCACTCGGTCTGGCTCTCCCTTTTGGTCCATCCAACCTTTGTTTTTCGCATTTCTGACGTAATTTAAGCTGTGATATTCACACACTCATTCTCTTCTTTCCTCTGCAGTCAGTTGTAGCCTTTCACTCGGTCTGGCTCTCCCTTTTGATCCATGAATCCCCTGATTTTGTCATTTTGGGCGTTTAAAGCCCTCCGCTAAAGGTGCAAATAACCCTCCGCTAGTGTCGGCTTAACATCAGTCTTAAAAGCATACGTGAAAGCTCCCACACTAAGTCGACCAGCACCGAGGTTGAATCACGAAAATTTTGAGACAATGCTTATGAGGGAAATGGATTGCACGGCTCAAATCCGACAGCATATTCCATAGCGCCCATTTGGTTTCATCATTTCAACCGGATATGAGCGCCAGAATAATTTTATGTAGAAGTACAACTGCCAGGCTTACAGCCTAACCGTAGATTGTTAATAATAATTTCTTTAACCTTAGTATATATAGATAACAATTTTACCGATCAATTTTAAGTTATAAGTCAGTCAGTAACGGATAGTAATCGGACTCAACGCATGCTTAGCGGACTCAACATATACTGAGCGGACTCAACATATGCTAAGGGAAGTCATAAACTAAGCGAACTTATCATAAACTAAGCAAACTTATCATAAACTAAGCCTGCACATCAATAACTAAGCAGACCCATCGTTTCCTAAGCGGACTAAACTTATTCTAAGCGGGCTCAACATATACAAAGGGAACTCATAAACTAAGCGGAC
>KZ310091.1:0-11965 GCA_000376725.2 Ladona fulva
TAAGAAGTTCTGGAAGGTATTTTTTTTCACTTAAAATGCAATATAAAATTCTCAAGAAACCAAATACAAAATTAATTGATAAAATAATTAATTAAATTTCAAGTATGGGTGTTCAAAAGTATCCGTTGGATTATCGTTTGTTCTAAAGAAGGATCAGAATTTGCTAATAAAGAGGGAATGTTTCAGAGAATTAAAAATTCTCTCAGAATATCATTTTCTCTTGGGACACACTACAAATATAAAGATAAAAAATTAATGTGCAGAAAATTATGAAAAAATACTCACAGCACCTTATCCAAAGAATGATTGTCTAAATACCAGCACTATGCCTGACAATGCCATCATTTAAGTTACCTATTTTTGCCAATCTTTGGTTGTGAGATATTCTAAATAATGGTGCTCATGTGGATCATATATGTTCTTAATAACATAAAATATGTTAAGAATATAGTGGAGATCAAGCTACGGCCTGTATAAGTAGAAATAGCAATTCTATTGATAAAATATGTTCGCCCATTGAGATGTATTATTATTCATTCAAAAGGCTGCAACATGGAATCTAATCCATGGTGGCAACCATATACATAACTAAACGATATTCCTAGATCATAATGAACCAAATAATATATACCCCAAAATAACACAATATATACAATTATGAAATCATAGATATTGTATTATATACATACAACTATTTTTTAACAAAATAAAAGTTACAAACGCCATAACAGATGTATCTCTCAGAGACTCCTGCATATCTCAAACTTTTGGAAACAAAAATAACCAATGTCATTACGAACGGGAAATGGAGCGATCCCCAAAACTCTAATAAGGAAGAACAATGGCCTTAGTGCCCAGTATACGTCTTTCTCGGCCATTTCGTAATATCCTTGCAATTCTTCTTGTAGTAAAATACGCAAATGATGAAAGGCTACAGACGTCGTAGTTACGTAGTGAGAACCTACTTCTTCGTTCATGCAGAGCGATTTCTTAATTATTTACTCTTCTGGCTTCCATTCAAGTAGTTTCGTACGCTATCAACGTTCGATTTTCTATAATCGATTACTTTACTTTCAATATTTACACGACAACTTAAAAGGGCGATTGTATGCTCACAGCATAGTTTACGAAGAAATATGGACTTGTAGAGTTCTTATACCTTTCATTGATTAGTGAGAAAAAAAGTCAGTCAAATGATTGATCAGAAATAAACAACTATACTGTCATAAAACAGGCTTGTCTGTACATTGAAGCAATTTTCAAAAATGTTGTAGATATTGTTGGGAGGGATGATACTGAATCCACCCCTTTGACAATCTTTTCTGTCTGCCTGCCTTCTATAGCATCCAGCAAAAACTATCCAACAGTTTTTGATGGAATTAGGGAGTGTGATAAGGTATGTCCAAAATAGGTTTATAGGCTATTTTTTATTCAGAAAGTTCCCCGGTTCCACTCCAGACGAGGTGGCAGCTCTATTTTTTCCCAATAATCCTAAAACTAAACTTTGTCGATCTTTCAAAATCGTTATGTTATTAAATATCTTCCTCGCGCTGATAATAGGCTACTTTATAATTCAGCGACATCAGACTTTATTAGTTCATTCCGTCTTGTAGCGTCCCTTCGATCACAAGTACGCACCCCAGCACTATCTACAATACACATTTCTTCTGATTCTCTATTCTCATTATGGAGTATTTCCTTTGTCCCTTTGCCTACAATCAGTTAGAGATTGATCATTAGATTTTAATGTGATCGGTTTTGGCTTAGCATGGGACGTAGTAGTAGTATGATTAAAATTGCTGCGACAATTAACATACTTAACTAACGGTTCTTCGACCGAACTTCCACTTTCCTCGCAAATTTTTCTACCTGCAGTCGAATGAAGTTTCCTTTTTAACAGAACATCACAAACAGCTAAATGAATCCTATTTGCAAAACATAGTTTATGTTCAAGCCCACTACATACACAATTTTATTATCACCCTAGCTCCGTCCGTGCGCAAGCTCCGACGTGCTTCTTCGTAGTCAATTCAAACTCAGCGAGTCTGTTATCTCCAAGTTTCACCACTTTGGGTACTTTTGTATGTACATTGGCATGTGTCGATTCCCTCAATCACAGCATTCCCTAACACTATAACTCACGTTGAGAAGAAACATATAAATACCTGCGATTTCAGAGAGAAGAATATTCATCTTATGAAATACTAAATCTTATACCCATGGAAAGTTTTCCCCATAATTTACTAGTAAAGATTCTTTTCTCAGTAAGAAAGCGTTAATATATCATTTTCATTATCTGATTGGGCTTTCTAGCGCTAGTTATTCCTTTCACGGAAAACGACCTCCTAATAAACCCAATGTTGGCGATTGAATGGATCGAAAAAGCTGTCTCAGCTCATCTGACAAATCNTGTTATATAAATAAAAAGTCACCTAAATTTTCAAAATTGGTCATTTTATTCCATTTTAAATAATATTTTGCAACATCAATTCACTCACTAAATTCAGTCATAACGGCTCCTCTGCTGCTGCTCGGGGTAATTTCATGTACATATTAATTATGTAATTTTTACAATCTCTCGGAGTTACATTTGCAACAGAATGATAACATCCACTAAACTTTCATTCCTTGAAGGGTCAGCAAATAAATTTCTGGCGCAGAATTTAATTTTTGAAAATGCCTCTTCAATCGGATTCAGCATAGGGGAATATTGCGGTAAAAATATTAATTTATTATTTGTTTCTCCAATTAGATCGCTAACTTCCTGAGTTTTGTGGATGCTCGCATTGTCAATGATTAACCATACTTCGGGTAAATTATTGTCTTTTAATTTCAGCAATAAGCTTTGAATAAATTTGTGAAATATTTTAGAGGAATTTTACAGAGGAATTTTCAACAATTTCGTGCCTTAATATACCATGAATCGTCATCGCTGCAATGAGGGTAACATTTTGTCCCCTAACTGCAGGCAAAGTTACACGAGCAGGTTTATTAATTTTATATCGCGCCTTAGTTCGCCTGAGATGACAATTAAATCCACATTCGTCAATGAATATTATGTTTCTTCTTTCCTCGGGAGCATTTCGCAAAAAATGCAATGCATATTCCTNCACTTCCTTATACATTCAATTGAGAGCCCTCAAATACATTAGTCTTAATCAAGGGGCACCACTAAAACGTAGCCTTTGATAGGGATAACCTGAATTTATGGATACCTGCTTAGTTTGTAGGGAATTGTCACTTTTGAACTAGCTTAAGTCAACTCCATCTAACACCACTGTGACTATTTCTGTGTAAAACTCATATCAGTTTTAATGGCACATCATCAATGTGCCACAAAAATTATCTAAGTTAATGAAATATAAAACTGCTTTACATTCATCCCTTGCAATACCCCGAGGGGGGAAGGAATTTGTTCATGTATTTAAAATGCAGTTTCTTTCATACTAGTATCATTTAAAGGCTATGAATCAAAAGATTAGGGCTCAACTTAACTAAATCTAATATTTAGATAATGTTGATACTTGATTACAGCCTATGGAACAGGAATTTGACATGCTGATCTGTAGATTAATCTGCATAGTGATGATGATTTTTAAAATTGTGTTTTATAAACCTCTTCATCTCCAAAAATTTAACCCTAAAATGAAAACATATTGAAACTGTTGCCTTATCATAGAAATCTCAGTTGAAAAAATTCAGAGCTTGTGACATTTCCTTTCAAAAACATTTCCAAAGAACCTTTAAATCATGTTCGTATTCTTGTTTTAAATTGGGGTATCAGTAAGAAATAGGTTGAGGCTGTTTTACTATTTTAGATAGACGAATAGATTCTTATCCTTCGCAAGATAGATATGCTGACTTCACACCAATCTTATGGAACTGTAGTGACCACTCGCCGACCGGCCATATTGCATTGCGCCTAGCAGCCATAAAAAGGTCTGCTACCGGCAGTTGCTGAGCCACCTGGCGGGAGAATCCTAAGCAGCCTGAATAACCTGAACTTTCACTCAGAGCACTCACTCTCTCGTGTGACCTGCTTGAAGACACAAGTGCTTTCTCCCTCGCTCGTCATTGTCGGCCACGTGGTCTATCTATCGAATTGTGAATTATCTTATTTGTTGTTTAAATAAACCATTAAAATCCATCACGGCTCTCGAATATTAATTTATAACCTTCCGTTACGAGCAGCGTCGGCCCACAGAACTTAACGACAAATTAACAATATCGGTTTTGTGTAATATCAGAGCGTATTAATAAATTCATAACGATTAAGAAATTCCATGGAAGATCAACAAGAAAATAAGCAATGGCATCATTCAAATTTTCCTCTAATTTATTGAAGTTTTTCAAGCCATGATTTTCAAATTAGTTTTTTTTTCTCCTTGCAAATGCTTGTGTGATATTATGTTTTCATTCCAATGTTCACGCGATCTAGTGGCCCCCTTTGACTCACCGTTTGCAGTGACTTTTATCAGGTACTCATACATGGAAAGCAGTGGTGGAAAGGTTTCAGGGATTAGATAAAACCTATAAATTCCGGGTAATAATCTAATAGAACTTAGAGGCATTTGAAGTCATATCTAATTCATATGTTAATGTATTGCAATGGTCCTGAGGCATCTCTTGCGTGAAAGTATTCTTGCTTATTTCGATTCACTTACTAATTTCTGTGCTCAAGCCTGTGAAGCTATGTAACTAACTAAAGCAGGCCACGTATGCGATGTTGATATCAGTAACTGTTTTCTGATTCTTTTTGGAACTAAGAACAAATTATAAAATTAAATTTATTCCTTTTAAAGATATAGAAGCCATATCCTGACCTATCAGATAGGATATTAACTTTTAAATTCCAATGTCTACAGCTCTTGATATTTTTTCAACTTCCTAGCTTTTTTCTTCCTTGAACCTTTTTAAGCTAGATAAGGTTTTTAAGATAATAGTACTGGAAGATTCTTAGCTGAATTTAGTACAATCTAAGCAAAAAAATGACATTTTAAAAGCTTCTTCTTCATCCTTGGAGATACCAAAAATTAGGATTTTGAGATTAATATTGGCATCCACTGTATAGAAAGCTTCCTCAGAGATGGAGCATCCACTCAATTCACTAACAGTAAT
This sequence comes from Ladona fulva, assembly GCA_000376725.2. NCBI lineage: Eukaryota > Metazoa > Arthropoda > Insecta > Odonata > Libellulidae > Ladona > Ladona fulva. The sequence continues at coordinate 5,119 of KZ310091.1, forward strand.
TCAGATGCTCAATAATCAATTAAGGTCTTTTCCTAAGTAAAATATTCAAATTGTTAAGCTCTTCTGTCTTGTTCCAAAGGCAGTCAATCAGGTCAAAAATTGCATGTCATATCCTTAGATAAGGATTATAAGCAGGCTTAAATATAAAGGCATTGAATGTAAAATTCAGTCTCATAAAGGATTAATTTTTGGATGATGGTGACATTAGATGTTATCACCCAATAGTATGATTATTTGCTGTATCAGTTATCAGCTGTAGGTTAATTTTATTCCTACCTTTATTTCCCTTTAGAGATCGTTGCTATGCAAGTATTTAACTTAATAGATTTCAATTTTGCAAATGCTAGAAAAGCAAAAACTCAAAGACGATAAAGAACACATTTGCAATTAAATACAATAAAAATGGGGCTTTACGTTGGAATATGTCACAGTGGTGGATTCAGTTGCTTTTCATGAGCCATTTTAAGTGATAAGGATAGCTGCGAGAGTAAGTCATCAGGTAGGAATATTGCCTGTTTATTTTATAATGGTTTGTTTGATGGGATCTCTGGGTAAATTATTTGAGGGAAATTAGGAACCTCCTAACTTACCAGAGATTTTACCTCCTCAGGGCATTTCAAACGAGTGACCTTTTGATATAAGACATGAGGAAGTTTTACAATAGTGCTTCCATCTGGAGTCGTACTCAGAATACAAATTACCCACTTGTGTATGTAGAGTCCCTGACCTTTTCATGAATAAGAAACCATGAGTGAGGAGGTAATTTCACTCTGCCAATGAGTGAATGTTTATAATTGTATGTTGTTGACTTTTAGGTTTTGCATGCAATTCTCTATATTCGGATATGAGAAGGCTTTAGCTTTGATTCCCCCTTTAATCACGACTAAAGGCGATAAATATTTTTCCATTCATTCTTCACATCACTGTGGAGTTCAATCTAGAGATGTCATTAGGTATTAATTTTCTTAATAGGTGTTGGACGTGGCACCATAACAATGAATATTAATGAAATTTGTCTGACCTATCCTCATCCTAAAAAGTGTAGGAATGTGCTCTTACAAAGTTAAGTATAGCTATGAGACTTATATCATGGAATTTTATATTTAGTTAGATAAGCACCTTCAGATAGATGAGCATGGCCTAATTAGTTGAAATGGTTAGAAGATGCTTCAGCATCATGCATTCACCTTGGTATAAATTGATTACGTTTCTAAGCAAATAGTGGCTTCATTTGTACAATGAGGGGATTAATTAAACTGTAGCCACATTAGAAGAATTTATGAACGGTGTGAATGTTTCATATTGGGGTCATTTCATAGTAGAAGATGTAGAGACCTTGCAATTGAAGATCCCAGAGTGACATTGCACTGATCAAAACTTTTAATTACCTTAATTTATATTGAATACATCAATAGCCCCAGTGTTCCTCATGAAAGCAATCAGATGAGTAATTTAACCATTTAGATTTGGTTTAATGAATTGAATTAGATGATTGTGGGTGAGTAGTTGGGATTTCTCTTTTGTCCTTATTTAATCTATCTCTGTCTAAATTTGGGGGGCTGAATAGTTTTCTTTTCATTGGAATCATGCAAAAATTTGAATTCCTGCCATGTCGCAATTAAAATATTGTAAGTAAGGGAAGGGTAACCAGATATAGAGTTTGCCAGTTGAATCCTAATGAAAGTAGCTTAACAGGATTTCAGTTTATCCAAACGGAAGATTGCCTGTAATAACAATAATAGTTAGGATACTGATTTATGCATATCATAGAGGGGTTGTGCAAATTCATTATTTTCCCTAACTAATGTACACAGTGGCTTTCATCTAATGTATTTATGTGTATGCACAACTTTAGAATTACATGCTTTTTTCTTGTGTTACTTTTTGTACATAAACAGCTGGTTTCATGACTGGATTTGTATTTACTACATTTGTGCTTGTGTTTTGTTAACGTATTCCTATTGATATTTATTGTACCCTGGCATGATATTGTGAACAGTGACATTTTTTGCATATAATACTGCATGTGAGCTTCACATTTAACTAAGTCCTGACTTCTGTATTATCCTGTGCATAGGCTAGCTTGATCAATCTATTTATCTCATCTTGTCATATTTATCAGTAATTTGAAATTCCAATTCAAAAATGTTCGTTTCTGCTGCAATAACTGCATGATAGCCACTTTGTGTACATGTTTTAGGGGAAGCCTACATGCAGACAATGAATTTTGAATTTTTCCGTAAATGTTGGGAAGTAGTAGAATCCAAGTTAAATGGTTCATGCGTCATGGATAGGAATAGCTCTTTCCCGGTTAACTTGTGCCCTTCTGTCAGCAGTTTTCATATAATTGCCTTAGTAGTACTTTGTTTCTTTGCACTAACTAATGGTTTTTATCTAACATAAATTAGTCATTCAAATACAGAGTCACAAGGGATATCAATTGCAAGGCAGGTATGTGTCGTTTCATTTAGTCAAGAACAGAAATAGTTGTGGTTAAGTGGAAATGAAAGGAATGGGGTTTGCTGTTAGCTCTGATTTTGCTGAAATATTGATATAGATTGAGATTAAAGGGGATAAATTACATTATCTTTAAATGTGATTGACTTAAGGAAATAGTATTTTTTGAAAATTAATTTTGTTTCTTGATGTTAGTGTTAACTCAGATAAATTTCTTGATTTTGAATTNGAACATGAAAGGCATCTTGCCGAACTATTTCAACGTCTTCGCGATTATGGTGTTTTAATTAATCCTTCGAAGTGTATATTTGGTGTTAGAAATGTAGAATTTTTAGGGTACGATGTGTCAGCCGAAGGAACTAAGCCATTAGAGACAAAAATAAGTGCCATAAGAAATTATCCGTTGCCGAAGACAGTTAAGGACTTAAGGCAATTTCTAGGGATGATAAATTTCTATAGACGCTTTCTGCCTAATGCTGCTGCACAGCAGGAACTCTTGCATGGTATTCTCGGTGGGAAGCCAAAGAAGTGCGACGAGATTGCGTGGACTCCAGAACTGAAAAACGCGTTCACGGAATGTAAAGAGTCCTTAGTGCAAGCCGCACTGCTTTCCCATCCTAATCCAACATATCCTTTAGCTCTTTTTGCAGATGCTTCCGGCAACACCATCGGCGCGGCCCTTCAGCAACTTACTGACGACGGTTGGCAGCCACTGGCGTTTTTCTCCAAAAAGTTGGCACCAGCCGAAATCTCTTACAGCCCATATGACCGTGAACTCTTGGCGATCTACAAGGCAGTTCGTCACTTTCGCCATATGATCGAGGGACGACACTTCGTGATCTTCACTGATCACAAGCCCCTGATTTTTGCTTTTCTGCAAAAGCCGGACAAGTGTACTCCACGGCAGTTCAGGCAATTGGATTTTATTGCACAATTTACAACTGACATCCGCCATATTGCCGGTAAAGATAACGTAGTAGCTGACACTCTGTCGAGAATAGACGGTATTCAGAAGGCCGTCGACTTCGAAGCCCTTGCGAAGTCACAAGAGGACGACGACGAATTAAAATCTCTATTACAGGATTCTTCCCTTGTCCTCAAGCCGATCTCAATTCCAGGCTCTCCTGTTAGCTTGTATTGCGATCTCTCCACCGATGCTGCTCGCCCTTTCGTCACCCTGCCATACCGTCGACAGATTTTCCATTCATTGCACGGTTTGGCGCACCCAGGAGCCAGCGCAACGGCGAAGCTAGTCGCCGACCGGTATGTGTGGCCATCAATAAGGAGCGACTGCAGGCAATGGACCAAAGCATGCATCCCATGCCAGCGTGCGAAGATAGTCCGACATACGGTTTCTCCCGTAGGAACGTTTGGTGCCCCCGCATCCAGATTTGAGCATATTCACATCGACTTGGTGGGACCATTACCATATGCTCAAGGTAAGCGATACTGCCTTACTTGTATCGACCGATTCACCCGTTGGCCTGAGGTTTTCCCCATTGGAGATATCACAGCTGAGACAGTCGCCCAAGCATTTTTCGGAGGATGGATCGCGCGTTTTGGAACTCCACTGCGAATTACGTCCGACCAAGGCCGACAGTTCGAGTCGCAGCTCTTCAAGGAGCTGGCTCGGATGATAGGCTCATCCCATATCCGGACGACGGCGTACCATCCTTCCTCAAACGGCATCATCGAGAGGTTTCATCGCCAGCTGAAAGCCGCGATCATGTGCCATCAAGACGGAAGCTGGATCGATGCACTTCCTGCAGTTCTCCTCGGCATCCGCGCTTCGTGGAAGGAGGATCTTCAGGCCACTTCTTACGAATTGGTTTATGGGGATCCCGTGAGACTTCCAGGTGAATTCCTTTGCCCTTCAACCACCTGCGAAGGAGATCCTACATCGTTTGCGGAAAAATTACGCAAGAAGATGCAAGCCCTCCACCCAATCCCCGCAAGTCGCCATGGTGAAAAACGAATTTTTCTTTTCAAGGACTTGGAGACCACATCGCATGTATTCCTCCGGAATGATTCCGTGAGGGAATCACTGCAGCCTCCATATCATGGTCCTTTCAAGGTGGCGGAAAGGGGGCCAAAAACATTTAAATTAGACTGTAGGGGAAAAATTATTCATGTCTCCATCGATAGATTAAAGCCTGCATACATAATGCAGGAGGATCCAAATATGATCCCGGAAACAACTCCAACAACAACACCACCTGCTGAGCCGCAAACAACAAGATGTGGCAGACGAGTGCATTTTCCGCAACATTTGCGAGATTTCCACTGTAACTAATCTTTCTTTTTTATTCTTCCAGACTTAGCAGGGGGATGGTGTAGTGACCACTCGCCGACCGGCCATATTGCATTGCGCCTAGCAGCCATAAAAAGGTCTGCTACCGGCAGTTGCTGAGCCACCTGGCGGGAGAATCCTAAGCAGCCTGAATAACCTGAACTTTCACTCAGAGCACTCACTCTCTCGTGTGACCTGNAATCGATCGTTTAATTATCTGCATCTTGACAAACAATGGAAACAGCAGGAAGATTGTTCACATCACAGAAATAGCCCCTCGAACGATCACAACCTGTGCCGTGAACGGCGTTACCCTCAAAAGAAAAATTGTTTTTCTTAAGTTATTTATAAACTTATGACATTGCAATTTGCAAATAAAATAATTTCACTATTCTCTGAGAAACTTTCCCACTGGAAGTTTTTTCCAAAGCAAATAAGGCAGAAGATAGCCAGCATGTCCTTTCTTCAATGCATTTCAACAAAAATTCTCGACTTCCCCTAAGATTTCTGTTAAATACTTGCCTCAAAAACGTTTGTCTGCAAAATAAATAATGCTATCGGAAAGAAAATAATTTGAGGCAGAGTTGGATGTTAAAAATGATGTGTTCCTTAAATTAGAGAACTTAAGGCAAGCTTTCAAACAGAACAGGAAAAAATCCAGAATTTATTTGAAATGTAACATTTTCGTTTTTTATACAATTATGGTAGTAAAGATCCAAAAGTTAAACACAGTAAAATCAGGCATCAATTCCATTCAATACTGAAAAAATTCAAACAATTTTGACTTACTATATATTTTTACCCAAATGTCGCAACAGCGCCCGAATATTCCCCGTTTAAAATGCACGGGCCAATGCATTTTAAATGGTGTCTTCATGATAGTGCATCTAGTATAGCAGTATGCAAGCATCTTTTAGTCATAATATATATATATACGAGTAAAAGTAGCTTGCATACTGCAAGCTTAATGTAAGATAGTTTAACTATGGCATTACATACCACCTGCAACAGTCCGCCTTCCATACACCGAATCTCATGCACCAACTACAATAACCTAAACAAATTATTCATAATACGTGTATACGAAATGTCCTAGCATCGAACCTGGGTCTATGAGGACAAATATTCTTACGGCATACGATAGAAATCCCTATCTTCTATAGATGTAGCGAATTTCAACCTTCTACCTGACCGGGAAATCCCGTAACGAATTTTTGAAAATTCGGTCATTCGAATGGTCCTGGGATTGAACCTGGGCCTTTAGGGCAAAAAGCTTTACGGCATACGATGGACAATCATCAATTCTAACAACACCGTGAATTGCATGTTTCTTTCTTAATGTTAAATACCCTAAATTAATTCATGAACTTCAGACTGAAAAACTGCCCTAGCATCGAACTAAGGACCCTCAGGGTGAAAACCTCTAGGTATGCTATAGAGGTGTTTGCGCTCTATCGATTACGTGAATTTGAACGTTCTATCTTACCTAGAAATACTAAATGATTTCTTAAAATTTTTCCACTAAGAATTTACCTAGCATCAAACCTGGGGCCATTAGGGATAAATCTTTTGCGGCAAACGGAAGATAAAATCATTTTCTAACGATTCCGTAAATTTCAATGTTCTATCTTTACGCCAAGTACGCTAAATGAATTTTTGAAAATGCACTCAATGCATTCTTATGGGAAAATGGTCGTTTTTGGGGCCTCCTAGAATCGAACCCATGATTCCTAGAATGGATGTCTGCTTTTTTCCATAGTGTCCAAACCAGGGACTTTACGGCAAAAAAATCGGCGGCTCCGTAAGGCACTTCCTTCTGCCTCGTCTTTAGTATCCTATATGTATATCTATATATATCCGGAGAAGCGTCTATATAAAGAGATACGAGTAAAACTTGCTTGCATGCTGCAAGCTTAATGTAAGATACATTAACTAAGGCATTACACACCTTTTGATCCACTCCGCCTTCCATACACCGAGTTCCATGCACCAACTTAAATAACTTAAACGAATTATTCATAATACGTGCATAAGTAATGTCCTTGCATCGATCCTGGGTCCATTAGGACAAATATCCTTACGGCATACGATAGATAACCC
>KZ310092.1:6147-16237 GCA_000376725.2 Ladona fulva
AAATAGTTACTGAGAAAAAAATTGTGGGGAATTATTTTTTGACCGCTGCTTTGGTACCGAAACGGGAAAACATGCCTTGGTAAATCACTCGAAAAATGCAATTAAAACTTGAATGAGATTATGCGAAAAAATACATTGAGTAGATAAAACATTGTTCTTTTACCTGTGTAAATTTCGTTTTTGTAGAATAAATAGTTACTGAGAAAAAAATTGTGGGGAATTATTTTTTGACCGCTGCTTTGGTACCGAAACGGGAAAACATGCCTTGGTAAATCACTCGAAAAATGCAATTAAAACTTGAATGAGATTATGCGAAAAAATACATTGAGTAGATAAAACATTGTTCTTTTACCTGTGTAAATTTCGTTTTTGTAGAATAAATAGTTACTGAGAAAAAAATTGTGGGGAATTATTTTTTGACCGCTGCTTTGGTACCGAAACGGGAAAACATGCCTTGGTAAATCACTCGAAAAATGCAATTAAAACTTGAATGAGATTATGCGAAAAAATACATTGAGTAGATAAAACATTGTTCTTTCACATGTGTAAATTTCGTTTTTGTAGATTAAATAGTTACCGAGAAAAAAATTGCGGGGAATTATTGTTTGACCGGCCCTATCCTTTGGCACCGAAACGGGAAAACATGCCTTGGTAAATCACTCCAAAAAGGCAACTAGATTTACTAGGAGATCACGCAAAAAAATATATAGTGTAGATAAAGCATCCTTCTTTGATATGCGTGAATTTCGTTTACGTAGAATTAATAGTTATTGAGAAAAAAAAATGTGGAGCATTACTTTTTGACCGACCCTCGCACATCGTCTCCATGGAAACATTCGCTTGTTGACTGCGGAAACTTCGTTAGTAACCGCACCTTCATTGTTGCATTTCGAAATCAGTTGAAAGGGATTAAAAGCAATTCGCCGATGAGGAATCGCCCCAGACTCATTAATTCTAATTGATACGCGAGGAATCAAAAACAAATGAAACTCACCACTCGCTTCTCCATTGGCCAAATCCTTAACCTGCGAATATTTGACTCCAACTGCGGGAAAAAAAAGAAAATCAGCGTTAGAACCGAATTCTGTGTAAAATTTAAAGAATAAAAGACATTTGAAACATCAATTAAACATAAAAATATCGGCAAATGTGTCAGAATTACGTATATCTAAATGCATTCGATATTTTAGACGTTTATTAAAAAAAATGAACGTCGTTATAGCGAATTTCCGTAAGAAATACACATAGAATTCACTTCTATCGTTTGCAGGGTTTGTTTCTTTTGTTGATTTAAATACGAAATAATTGCCCTAGAAAGTCGAGACGAGTGTCAAAAGAAAGGCAAAAGAATAAAGATTCTTATTCTTGTCGTAGAATATCGCTTTCGATTCGAAATTGCAAGAATTTTGATGAAATATGTGGAAATTTAGTAGTATTTGGCTGCTATAAACAAACCCTTGACAACCAATGCGAATAAAAGCATTTCCATAAGAAATACACGTGGAATTCACTTTTATCCTTTGCAGGGTTTGTTTCTTTTGTTGATATAAATACGAAATAACTGTCCTAGAAAGTCGAGACGAGTGTCAAAAGAAAGGAAAAAGAATAAAGATTCTAATTCCGGTCGTTTAACAACCTTTTTAAGTTCAAAATTTCGAGAATTTAGATAAAATATACGAAAGTTCCGTGGAATTTCGAGATTGTTTACAACCCATCCCCTTGACAACCCATACGATTCCGAGCTAATGCATTTCCCATAAGAATACATTGTGTAGGCTCGTGTGGAAGCAATGGCAGGAATTGACGACATATTTCTCGAAAACTACAAATCCTATCGAACTAAAATTTCAACAGAGTATCAAAAAAGCGTTCCTAGCCTACGATAAAAAGTTTCAAAGCATTTTCGCTACGGGTTAGGAAGTTATCAACCGTTTTGTCGAACGAATTTTTCACCGCGAGTAAAGATCGACTTAAAACCTCTCTCTAATTGTTACAATAACACTTTTGCGACGACGTTATTCCCAGCTGCACCTCGCAACAGCTCCGGTTGCCATGGAGACGGGATCCGTGACATTTTCCATGGCAATTCACATCGAAACCGATATTCCGCAACTTTAATAATAATCTTTCGCTCCTTTCTTCTCTGGCACGCATATCCATTTCGCGCGACTCCCTTCCGCGAAACAAATGAAGCCCGAAATCGGTAACAAATCAACTTTCGCGAGCAAGACTTCGCTGCGTTAAGCCTCGATTTTCGTCACTCAAAATCTTAAATCCTGGAGACGATTATCAGCAGCAAATTCAGCACTGGGGTATCCCGCACCCCACCGGACTGGGGTGTGCCAGACCCCAGGGGTGTTTCCCACCCCAGACCGGAATTGAAACGTAGATGTTGGCGTAAACATGTGAGGAATCGAGGACGCGATTAAAGCGATGGGAATGTCGATAACTGATGACCTTTGTCTTCAGATAAAGCTCTTATCCGATTCCTTCGATGAAAGAAACATTGCGTTTATACACTGGAAAAAGACGCGAAATGAGAAATGATGGAATCTCGTTGAAAATAGTTCAAAATCGGGGTGAATTAAACCCCGGGTGGGGTCTTTCTTTCGTTTTTGTTACCCCACGAGTTAATTCTATGTTTCACCGGAAAATTAGCGAGGTATTGTTTAAAAATTAACCTCTCGCGTATTGGAATTCCGGAAAATATTCACGTAATTTCAGCTTTACCGTACTAAGGATATTTAAAGAGCCATATCGTCCCAGAAATTCGAATTTTTCAATATTTTTTCGCAATTTCCAATTTTTCTAAGCGTTTAGAATGCACGCCGAAAATTTCGCATCGACATCTTTTAAATTGACGACGTTATGTTAAAAAAAAAGATGGAAATTCGCAAATTTCCGCGGAATTAGTCGAAAAAACACTAAGTTTTTTAAAAAAATTAATGTTCTTTTTTCACACGTAATTTCTCCATTTCGTAAAAAAAACACGATTTATAAAAAAAATGCTGTCGTCAACAGCCAATGATTATCGATAAAAAGAACAATTCTCTCGAATTTCACATCTCCGATTAACAATAAGTTTAAGATATAAGTTTATCGAAAAAAACCTTATCACCTATCAGCGGCCACATAGAATCTGTTCTTTTAGATATCGCGAAGAAAATTTTTCATTAAAGCAATCAACCATGTATCTACCACGACGTTAAATTTCGTCCAATTATCTGCAATACTTTCCGAGAAAAAAATTCCGACACTTTCACCTCATTTTACGGGCATTAATAAATTCGTTGCCAAGACTACCGTATCCACGGTAACCAACGTACGAAGTCTGTGCCACGTTCGGTAATATATTGGTGTATTTCAAGTCACCCAGATGGTCAATTACGCCAGTAATTCAACGAGTGAATCGATTAATGTAAATAAACTTTCGTCTCCAGTTCAGAACCTTAAGTGTTGTTGGGTCTCCATAAGAAATACACGTAGAGTTCACTTTTGTCAATTGCAGGGTTTGTTTCTTTCGTTGATTTTAATACGAAATAATTGTCCTAGAAAGTCGAAATTGGTGTCAAAAGAAAGGAAAAAGAATAAAGATTCTTATTTTGGTCGTGGAATATGTCTTTCAGGTCAAAATAGCAAGAAATTTTGATAAAATAAGTGGAAATTTAGTAGTTTCTAGGTGTTGTAAACAACCCATCCCCTTGACAACCAATGCAACTTCTCCATAAGAAATTAACATAGAATTCACTTTTATCGTTTGCATGGTTTGTTTCTTTTATTGATTTAAATGAGAAATAATTGTCCTAGAAAGTCGAGAAAAGTGTAAAAAGAAAGGAAATTGAATGAATATTCTCGTTTTGGCCGTGGAACATTACTTTCGATTCGATATAGCGAGAATTTAGTAAAAAAAAGTGTAGAATTTATTGAAAATTTTAGGTTGGCAACAGTCCGTCCCCCTGACGACGAAATATATCAATGCCATGTGAAGTTCTTTGAGCAAAGAGAAATCCTTGTGTCNCAGCTCAAAGGATGTCAAGTGATCCTTCAAGTTATTATATATACAGTGATATATACAATATATATATACAGCTGAACCCGTATTTTCTCTACGGGGAAAATATGAAAATGCATGATTTCGGATTCAATCAGTTGTCATGGGAAACGGTTTGTTTACAACCACAAAATTCGAGAAAAGTTTCGTTTTTTACTGAAATTCTCGCAATTCCCAATCAAAGGCGATATTCCACGAACAGAATAAGAATCTTTATTCAATTTCCTTTCTTTTGACACCTTTTTCGACTTTCTAAGACAATTATTTCTAATTTAAATCAATGAAAGAAACAAACCCTGCAAGCGATAAAAGTGACTTTATTTGTATTTCTTATGGAAACGCTTTTAATAACATTGGTCGTCAAGGGGATGGGTTGTTTACAACAGATAAAATCTACAAAATTTCCATATATTTTATCAAAACTCTCGGAATCTCGAACCTATATCAATATTTTAGGACAGGAAATATAATCTACGATCGTTTTCCTCTCTTCTGACACTTGTCTCTATTACGTAGGACCATTATTTCTAATTTAATTTCGCGAAAGAAACAAACCCTGCAAGGCATGACACTGGTTGTCAAAGGAATGGATTGTTTACATCCTTAAAATTTCCCAGATTTTCCTTTTATTTTATCGAATTTCTCGCGGTTTTGGATCTATATCAATATTTCACGACTAAAATAAGAATCTATGACCATTTTTCTTTCTTTTGACACTTATTTCCACTTTCTAGGACCATTATTTCTAATTTAAATTAGCAAAAGAAACGACCTCTGCAAGTCTTGAAAACGTACTTTACATGCATTTCTTATGGAAACGCATTATTGGCTCCTGGGTTCGAACCCTGGCCTTTAGAGAGATGGGAACAGTTTCATTTCCTCTTTCAACCTCTTAGAAACATTACGCAGTTTGATTCACGTCTATAAATCAAGCCGTTTCTGAGATTTTGGACATTTTCCTTTTCACACGTATATATATATATAGGAACACGGATGAAGGCAAGGTGGTTTAAGGAATGCGAGTGGCCCTTACACCTGACCCTTTTCTCCTAGGGCAGGTAGAAAAAGGGACAGGTTTAAGGGCTGCTCAGGACTCCCATGGAATCTGATTACAAAGTGGTAAATACATTCGATAAATTTTAAAGGAAGAATTTCCCTTTTTTCCTCCTCCATCTTGTTCCTCGGCCTTCTTTTTTTTTAAGTATTTGAGAACACGTTTTGAGAAAACTCATCGAAATGGCGGTTATTCGAATGATAATTCGTCAAAATTCGTTTATAAAACGCAACAATATGCTTTGCCACGGCGACGGAGCTCCCCAAAATCACTGTCATACGTAAAAGGACGTAATTGACGGATGAAAATTGAAAAAAGCGATCCCATTTTCGATTTTTAGGATCTTTAATCAATCGTTCATATCCAATTCATCGGAAATTCCATCGGAAGACAAGTGGGCGACGTAAAGGAGACAATGAATTGCCATAGCGACCGAATTTGCAGACGGAAAACGTATCCAAGCAACGGAGAGGATCGAAGGAGAGGCCCTTATTTACTCTGGCGACAATTGGGGCCCTATTCAAAGAATGGTGAATTCAACTTCCAATATCGTAAATTAACTTTAAAAGGGCCCTCTCCTTATATATTCCCAACTTCTCTGACCACCTTTGGGGCCTTTAATTGGGGCCCTATTCAATAATTCTTTATTCGACTTCCAATCTAATAGACTAACTTAAAAAGGGCCCTCTCCTTATATATACGCAACTATTCTGAGGACCTTTGGGGCCTTATTCAAAGAACGGTTAGTCCGACTTCCAATCTAATAGACTAACTTAAAAAGGGCCCTCACCACCTGATCGGGGGCCCTCCTTATCGTATTTAGGGCCCTCTCCATTCTATCCGGGGCACTTTAAATGCACGTAACTATTCTAGCCATACATAGACAGCTTTATCCGAATTTGCGACGGGAACCCGTATCCTAGCAACCAAGAGGATTGAAGTTGTGATAGCAACATGAGAATGATTCGTAGAGAGAAAAAATGGAGCTAGATGACTGTTATAAAGACGCAAAAAGCTTGCTATATGTATCAGGTATGTTAGATAAGCAGTTAACAATAGTAAGTTTATAATTTATGGTAGATATTCATAACAAAAACTTTAAATTCGTTTTTCTCGAAACAGTGTTTTTGAAATTTTTGTGCTCGATAACTGAAAAACTATTTCAACTATCAAGATTTCCTTTTGCATGCGATTTGAGCATTACATTCTCTATTAAGTGAACCTCAGATTTTGACGGAATTATTAATTTAAACAATTATTATTGTTGAAAGCGAAGGAATTTTTTTTCGTAAAACTCGACATTTTCACTTTAAAGAGCTGGCGTTTTCGCAATTTTGAAAAACTGTTTAATTGTAGAGGTTCATCGGATAGATAATTTTATATTCTATAAGACGAAAGTTCGTTTTCAAAATTTGAACGGATTTTGTAGACTCTTAAGAAAACAAAGCGGTCTGATCATAATTGCAACTTATTCTTTCGAAAACTAAGCGATCTAATCTTAATAGAAGCTTAATCTTAAGAAAACTAAGCGGTCTCATCATAAATGAAGCTTACTCTTAGGAAAACAAAGCGGTCTGATCAGAATTACAACCTATTCTTTCGAAAACTAAGCGGTCTTATCATAATTGAAGCTTACTCTTAAGAAAACAAAGCGGTCAATAAGTGGATATAATATTAAGCTTTGGTTTTAAGTCCTCCAAGGATCGAACCCACGATATTCAGGATCGACATCTCACTTATTCTCTACTTTGAATGTATTCACGCAAAGAAATCGCAAAATACGCCGTTTTCATCGTCACTTTTGCTAAAAAACTTCTCAAAATCCCCAATGTTTTCGATTTCCTACATTTCGCAGAATCTTTCTCATTACGAAACACTCCTTCTCGCGATTAAAGCTGACTCTAGACTCCAATTCGTGCATTTTATCATTAAATACCATAATTACTTCTGAATTCCACGTGTATTCTTATGGATAAAAGCATGAGGTGGGATTCAACAGTTAGCATTGTCGTCAAGGGAGATGGGTTGTTTACAAACTCAAAATTTCGCCTAATGATCATATATTTTATCTAAATTCTAGGAATTGTGAACCTAAAACGTTATTCCACGACCAGAATAAGAATCTACATTCAATTTCCTTTCTTTTGACGCTTGTTTCGACTTTCTAGGACAATTATTTCGTATTTAAATCAATAAAAGAAACAAACCCTGCAAGCGATAAAAGTGACTTTATTTGTATTTATTATGGAGACGCTTTTATTTACATTGGTCGTCAGGGGGATGGGTTGTTGATGACTTCGAAATACTACTAAATTTCCACTTATTTCATCAAATTTCTCATAATTTCGAATCGAAAGCGGTATTCATTGACCAGAATAAGAATCTTTATTCTATTTCCTATCTTTTGACACTCGTCTCGACTATCTAGGACAATTATTTCTATTTCAAATCAATAAAAGAAACAAACCCTGCAAAAGATAAAAGTGATCTCTACATGTATTTCTTATGGAGAAGTTTCGTTGGTCGTCAAGGTGATGGGTTGTTTACAACAGCTAAGTTCTACTAAAATTCCACCTATTTTATCAATTTTTCTTGCTATTTTGACTAGGAAGACATATTCTACGACCAGAATAAGAATCTTTATTCTTTTTTCTTTCTTTTGACACTAATTTCGACTTTCTAGGACGATTATTTCTAATTTAAATCAACGAAAGAAACAAACCCTGCATAAGATAAAAGTGAACTCTACGTGTATTTCTTATGGAAACGGTTTCAAACGTCTGGAGTCGAACTGGGGACAGTTAGAGGAATGAAAAGCAGCCAATTATCTTACCAAGAATAACATTTAACATTCCATAAAGTTTCAAAGCCATGCTACATCTGGTTTTCGAGATATATGCGAAAATACGAAAATTTTGATCCTAAATATATGCGATTTTCCATATCGACACAAATTAATCGATTTAGCCGACATTTTAAACTCATTCTTAAGAGTGATTCCGTGAACAACGATCGGGAATTGAGACACCAGAAAAAGTCCTTCCGCAAAGGGCCCCGAGACCCGTAACCATAGAATTAAAGGGTCCTCAACAGAGAGGGGTCGCCATGGAGACGAGTCGACCCGTGACGTCACAGGCAAGAATATAACTGACCTGCGGAAGATGATTCCCGAAAAGAGGCGCTGCTGCAGCGTGAATCACGTTTGAGTCACTCAATTCACGACCGTCGCTGTAATTTCACGTCGAAGGTCCCGATTTCCGGTTTACGTAATTATATCCGCGGAAAATAAATCGAAACGTCGAAATGGCGGCGATTTCGACGTTATTTGCAACGGAATTCGGATAAACGTTTATTTAAATTGCCGATATGTTTACAGACAATTTTAAATTTGTCCGAAATTTTTGAGAAACTGACGAATTTTTCGGAAGGCCCTATCTCAGAAACGGCTTGATTTATAGACGTGAATCAAACCGCGTAATGTTTCTAAGAGGTTGAAAGAGAAAATGAAACTGTTCCCATCTCTCTAAAGGCCCGGGTTCGAACCCAGGAGCCCATAATGCGTCTCCATAAGAAATGCATGCAAAGCACGTTTTCATGACTTGCAGAGGTCGTTTCTTTTGCAAATTTTAATTAGAAATAATGGTCCTAGAAAGTGGAAATAAGTGTCAAAAGAAAGGAAAATTATTATAGATTCTTACTTCAGTCGTGAAATATTGTAATAGATCCAAAACCGCGAGAAATTCGATAAAATAAAAGGAAAATCTGTGAAATTTTAAGGATGTAAACAACCCATTCCTTGCAGACTTTGTTTCTTTTGCTTATTTAAATTAGAAATAATGGTCCTACAAAGTCATGAGAAGTGTCAAAAGAAAGGAAAATGATCATAGATTCTTATTTCAGTCGTAGAATATCGATATTGTCTCTAAATCGCGAGAATTTTGATANTGGAATTTTAAGGATGTAAACAACCCATTCCCTTGACGACCAGTGTCATTCCTTGCAGACTTTGTTTCTTTTGCTTATTTAAATTAGAAATAATGGTCCTACAAAGTCATGAGAAGTGTCAAAAGAAAGGAAAATGATCATAGAATCTTATTTCAGTCGTAAAATATCGATATTGTCTCTAAATCGCGAGAATTTTGATAAAATATACGGAATATTTAAAATATTTTCGGTTATAAACAACCCATTCCCTTGACGACCAAGGCGGTTGCTGAATTCGAGCTGATGCATATAAATACAAGGAGATATAATGACATTTTATGAACTGTAGCCAATTTTCTGAGGTTCCACTAAGTGAAAAATATGTACAATGTAAATACAACGATCATTAAATAATTCACATTTATACGTAGATTTCTCGTTATCAATAAATCAAAGAAATATTTCGGCGGAAAAAGGTAAAATTATTGGAAAACGAACGAAATTGGAACGCAAAAGAAGCGTTGTCATGGCGACCGACAAACAATCCGTGGCAACGCCAAAAATCGCCGAATTCCACGAAAATAGATGTCATCAACGATTCATGATATCTCCGACTCGATTAGAAACGACAAAAAAGTAACAGAAAACCGAAGTTCGCGAACGTTTCCGAAAATTCGCGCATTAATTAATCAATTCTCGAATAATTCGCCAAACGTTCATTGAAAAATTTAGTGTCCTACTGATTCTAGACTGATATTTCGCGAAGTGATATCATTTCCATTTGAAATACTCCGATTTTGCGGTGATATTTCCTTCACTTTAAACTATTGTGTCTTCTTTGGGTGTTTCGTACCCCATTGGGGTCTATCATACCCCACACCTCGATCCGTAACAACGGTCATTTAAACGGAGAAAACCCACGTTTAACTGGAGACGGCGATTTAACGGTCATTTAATTCCACAGTCTTCATTTAGAATCAATAACTTCTTCGTGGGGTCTTTCATACCCCGCGGGGTGTTTTTCACCCCACTCGTAATTTCTTATCAGGGGTCTTTTAATT
>KZ310093.1:0-13966 GCA_000376725.2 Ladona fulva
TGAACCATTTTGACTGCTAAAATCCAAGTCTTGCAAACAATATCGCAGTGAATCTCCAGTTTCTCAAACAAACAGAGAGTTTAAATATATATAAACTTCGCTTTACATAAATATCTATTTTTAATAACTAATTAAAGCACCGCTTTACTACTGCTTTTCTTGCGGGTTGAGTGTAGACTTCGCGGCATTTGAAATCGTCCTTTGATTGATTTCAACCAAAAATTAGATGAATAGAACTAAACTACAATGAAAACTATATTAAAAACTCAATCACATTAAAAATTAAATTTTTGCTACAGCATGTGATATGAAAATAAAGCATTGTGCGAAAATAAGAAACATTCGAATAAAAAACGCAAAGTTATGTAACTGACTTTCTGAACTTGAACGCAGCTCGATTTCCCAGCGATTTTCCAGTGAGGAAAACACATCCATAAAGAAGTGTTCTCAGCAGCCGTGGCGAATCTTGGTGAAGATGTGAAAAATATGAACATCTTGACGGAGATTACGTTGAGAAGTAACAGAAGTTTCAATTTTCTAGGGCAAGTTCTGTTTCAGAAAAATGTTTGGAGACCTTAGAATCTGAACGCACCTCATACTTGGGTTGAATTTCGCCGCCTCTGAGGGGACGGGTTGTCCACAATTTTTGCGAAGAAATTATTCATAATGTTATAAATCCTTCATTTATCCATTTATTATTTGTGAACTATTTATTTTAATGGAAATTCAATGACACATTCCTTGAATTAAACGAAGAATGTAACAAAGCTATAAATAGTTATATGTACGTGGAATTCATTCATTCTTTACCTTTAGCTTGATCTCTAAACACGTAAAATAGCATGCGACACGTTCACTATCTGTTTTATCGAAGAGAATGAGCTTCCACAATTTCTGCTCGTTAGTCAGCAGTTAACAAGAAATTATGGTATAAATTCGACGACCTAAACCTAAAGCTTTGAGCAGCATACAACGCAACTCTCAGACGAGATTGTAAAGGAAATCAGTCGGTAATATTTCATAACTATACCGACACTATTCAGTAATGCCACTTTACAACAACGGTTCGTATTTTGTCTCTATTACATAAAACAGGTCATAATTCAACATTTATGTATTACATTCATCCCTTTACATAACTGCCTATCACTGTTTACATCTTGTCTCGCATGTTCGATTACGATTTTCCATTTCTTCTATCACCGCATACATCCTGTGTGACTTCGCAGCTCTATTAAGAGTTCTATTCTTTACAAACCGGGAAAAAATAACTTAAAGAAAAATACTGAAATATCAGCTTACGAATCTAAATCCGTGTCCTAATTTTGAGCCGAGATCAGATACTTTGAAATTCGAGAGTAGGTTACATGTCTGTTGTTGTTCTACAATACAACTAAAAAAATAAAATATTAGTTTAGATGGACTACTGCCCGATACTTGTCTAATTACAACGAAGAAGGGCAAAACGTTATTTCGGCGTAGCTTTTAAATTACTGACAAATAAACACCTACTGTGTTATAGACATTAATGAATCATACTGAAATTATGCCACTTACCCCGAGCACGGAAATACAACACGGATTCACGCATGCCGAGCAGATCGGGTCGTTTTCTAATGCTTCCAACTACAGTGCACACCTTAACGGCACGACACTGATTGAATATCCCTCAAATTTGTGCTCCGTCAAACTCTAGCGTATTTCGCAAGAAGAGATATTTGAGCCAATCCGAAACTTACTACACCCGTTCTGAAGGTTGATTACTATAATCATTTAATGGGATTTTTTCTCGTATTTTCGAAAGAATTGAAACATTCGCTTCTACTTGCAGCTATTCGCTCTATATCTTCCAAAATATGCTTTCCTTTTGCGAAGACAACCTTTTTAAAGTGTGTAGGGAAACATATGTATGTTGCATTCTTTGGGGGATAGCCAAGTGGACGAAGCGTTTGACTTCGGTGAAAGCGTTCCCGGGTTCGATTCCCGGTGTGGGCCTACGTGCGAAAAGACCTCAGCTGTCGAAGCCCTTTTAACAATGCTACCAACCTTTGGGAGTGTCTTTGGCATTATTTGTTTAGGACCGACATTTACAATTTGTTTTTCCTCGAAAGCTGCACTTTTCTGGCTACTATGAAAATTAGGGAAAAAGATAATTGAATTTGAAGCCTATGCTTGGAAGTTTCACGTCTCTTTCATTAGAGGACGCAGAGTTACGGAATGAAAAAATGACCAATCAAATATATTTACTGATAACATAATATGAATTTCGGATTACTAAAAGCAGTACCTATCAACTGGTGTGCCCCGACGTAGCGTTAAGTGCACCTCCTGGTATCCGATGGCAGTTCACAGATTCGTATAGATAGAGGCATTTTGTCGCATTGTGGCTTTATGAATACACTTCATTTTAATCCGCGCTTAGTGTTTTCTTCTCAGTTGCAATTTACACAGACACTAACAATAATATGGTTAAGCATGTGGAGAATTTTTAGTGGTGTACCGATCTAGACAAAGTTTGAGAAGTACTGATTTACAGGAAATCCAGATGAATCTAAGAAACAATCTAATAATAGAGTTACTGTTGCAACAAACTTGGTAGAAAGATAAGAATTGCATACTTGTACATACACATACAGTATAGTCTCCTCTATTCATAACCTTACTCCATAATTCCCTATCCTAGCATAAACATTCCTATTGAAGCACATCTATTAATCTTTTCATAAACTCCCTTTTCACTTTAAGTTTCATACTCTCCTTTACAGACTCATCATATTCAACCTACTTTTTCTTCGTGCTCTCAGTACTACTTACTACCTTTGATTATCCATCTAATTTAATTACTTGTCAGCGTCTATAGGTTACTTCAATGCCTTCAAAATATTTTACCGCAAATTCGCCCTCACACTTCGCCTTCTTAACCTTCCTTCTCACACTTAAACAGTACGGTCCAGCTTTACGCGAATAATATACTGTGCTCATTTCGCTGCTCATAACTTCAGAGTCCATGTTATATGGTGGTATGACTAAATTCTCCTCCGGGTTCTTTAGAGATTTATCAACTTAATTAAGAATATAAATAAATATATTTAATTTAATTTACGTCGCGCATTTAATGCGTAAGCGCATTTGAAACTATAGTTTATGGTAATAAATTAATGCGCATAAACTATTGTTTATGGTAATAAATTAATGGATATAGTTCATGCATATAGTTTCCAATTGAAATTCCATAGCTTTAGGGATAGCGTGTCAAGAAAAGCAAGTGCTAACGATCTAAAACTTAAAGATATCGGTATTTTTGTTAATTAGCATTTTATTGATTTGTATTCTTTTTTTTCAGAACCATCAGCTCTCTTGAGAGTGAAAAAATCGAACTCAGAGGCGAGCTTCAGCTGCGTTCGGAAAAAGAGAAAGAGTGTGAATCTCGCATCGAAACCTTAGAGAAAAACATCGTGGATACTGAGATACAGCGCGCGAAAGAGAAAGAGAAAGCCGTGGAAATGATGTAAGTAAACGGAATAGTTAAATATTGGCATTGTTTTCACCATTACGAGAATCGATGTAGAGGATCGTACTACAAAGAACCACGTAATTTAACAAATAAATACAGAGTTATCCAAAACAGCTGTCCGCAAGCCAATCAACCACTACTGTTTTACTGTCCTTGTATGTACAAATCTTTCACGCAAACAAAATCTTTCTTTGGTGTTTTTTGTGTATTTTAATTTTTTCGTTAAAGATGAAATATACCTATAATAAAAAATTGGGTGACTCAAAGTCGACTGTTGAAGAACACAGGAGTCGGAGCCGACCCGACACTGTAATGCAGAAAACGATCCGATCCCATGGAATAATTATATAGTTTCCTAGATATAGATTTAGTTTTATCTAGCTTCACCATTGCATATCCATAACCGAAAATAAAATAATGTTAGATTGGTTGAATTGATTGCATTGCATTCAATATCTGCTATAACAAACCTTTTGGAAGAACAGCTGCATTCGCTATAAATTCGCATATGCCATAAAGTTTAATTGAGGACAGGTATAACAAATAATTGCAAACAATAGATAAAATCTACAGATTTCTATAGTAAATAGCGCTTCAAAAATATTTCCCTGCCGATGATAGAAGACAGGAGCTAAGAAAACGCCAAATTAAAAATCATACTCCATGAGATATTGAGGTAATTTAGGAAGGGTACTTCTTGGGATGGGTCCAAGGAGTTCCAAGGAGGAAGCAATCGGTCTCTTTCGTCCTTTGAATTCACTCGCCAGCTTCTCACAATTCACTCTCCAAGTAAATACGGTGTCAATTTTTATTAAGAAATTAAAGAAAATTGTTTTTCGTTAGAAGCGCAATAAAATATTCTTTTGATTATACATTCTGAATTAGTTAGATTTAATCATTTTATGGACTGAAATTATTCCAAAAAAAGTAACAGAGCTACCGTTGTACAAAATTGAAATACGGAATCAACTTTTCAGCTTAACTTTTTAAGATCAAACACAATGCAACTCCGTCGAATGCCCCTTAAAATTTATTTTGGCCTACTAATGACTTTGCTTAATGAATTAAGCTTCATTTCATTCATGATGCAATAATTTGGTCCAGCGATATTTTAAGAAGAGATTGATGTTTCCTCGAGGACCTTTAAATATAAAGACACTTGATAATCGGAAAATCCTAGCCTCTTCTTAACGTCATAGTCTTACGTGTTTTAACTATAGAATATTAAAATTCTCAGGAGAAATTTAGATGGAATAAATAGTAAATGCTGGTAATTTCTCAACAAATTATATAGAAAATTGCTTGTTTTAATCGATACATCCTTCAAGTTCTTTCATCTACTTCTTATTATTAACAAAAATATACCGCGTTTTATATTAGGACTATGAAGTCATGGGCGGAAAGTGATTAAGTCAGCTCGAAATACAGAACGGAATACGATACTCTTCTTGGAAACAAACATTTGCGTGAGGCTATCACAAAATCTTCCCAGTGCAATTTAATTTATTTTCCGCTTTAATTTCTTCCGCATAGCAGATATACATATCTACTGCTGACGTTACGTTTTTACATTGATTACATGATTACGAGGGTATATTAATTAATTCCATTGTTTAGTAACAGGACTAAAACTATTTGCTGGTTCACAGATAATAATTAAATAAATACTTTTTAAAAGTAAATCTTAGCAATGATTTCTTAGTTGACCATGGTAGTTAATAACTCTTTTCCCTCCAGCTCCGATTCACGTATGGGCCATTTGCCAAGAGGAAATTTTGGAGAAGTATACGGTAGCGACAGCTTCTAGCACACGCAGGAACTAGCTTCTTTATTCCCGCCGGAATCCCTTTCGTCATGTGGGTGCAATTCAAATGATAAAATGGGTTATCCGCTCTAAAAGAACGATATATCAGTATCAGTGTACGAAGCAATCTACTCTAGCGTGGATTGATATAGTGAACCTCATAAATGTTCTATAATCGCGATGTAGGAATCAAATTCATGATCACTTAAGGAAGCGTCAAGCTTAGCAGCAAACAGAAGTACTTAACTCAATTATTTTATCATCCTACTCTAAAAAAACTATGGAAAAACAAAACAAACACAAGAATACTACTATTAAATGTTTAGGTAGTTAAAAGTATTTTAGTACATAACACTGTACTGTAGGAGCAGAGACATAGACCAAGGGGTGGTTTTCGGGGTTCTAATCTCCCCCATGAGAACAGAGCCAACAATAAACAAAAGCATGTAAGAGGATGCCTTCTTGCAATGATGCCATACAATCACTACTAGAAATTCGCAGGGTATTCATGTTAAAATAAATCAGCTTATATTTCAATTAAATTTTGGGCAGAATTATTCCTGCCCCTGGATTGTAGGCAATGCCATGTTTACTCCATGGCTCTAACCCCCCCCATGGACAAATTCTGGCCATGCCCCTGGGCCAGAGCAATACTGCAACACCTCTGCAAGCAGGTGATGTGGTGGGTGAGGGAAATAAAGAACATGTAAGTGATAATTGATCATGGCAGGAAACATTTTCAACTGATAAATATACTGTTGCTGCTTTTCTCTATTTGTTTCATAATTATATTTTACAATGATTAATGAATGGAAAAATATTAGTGTGGCATAAATAGAAACAAGATAGGAAATGACAGGGTTTTTTCATGCCAACCAGAGATAGCCTATAAAACCTAATAGACACCTAGAAAATTGGCACTTCACCCCTGTGCCAATTAGCAGAAATACAGATAGAGTTTGTTTAAATTACCTGAATGGATCAAGAATTCACCCTGAGTGAAGCTAAATCCTTGTTAAAAATGTAATTTGCAAATGTTGACAAAATTGTACACTGAATCCTTCTGAAAAAGTACAGATATGAATTGATGCATTAAATTTACTATACTTGATTCACCATCATGAAGACACCATTTAAAATGCATTGGCCCATGTATTTTAAACGGGAGATGTTCGGGCGCTGTTGTGACATTTGCGTAAAAATGTAAAGTAAGTCAAATTGTTTGAATTATTTTCTGTATTGAATGGAATTGCTGCCGNTACATTATTTTAAATACAAATAATTGCTCTTTTGAATTATGTATAATGTGAACCATTATAACCACGAATCTTTGTAAGGGAACGGGTCAGATTCAAGGTCTAAACATTATTGGTCTCACAGTGACTCAAAGTGCACGGAAATTTTCTCTCCCCTTCCAGTCTTGAACAGAAGCCGGCTCAGAGGCAGGTCATTGTGAATATATCTCCCAAAATGCTGTTCTAGCCATCAACTAAACTCAAAATTTTCAAGAGGAGGTCACTTGCCTTGATCCTTCAGAAATAACAGGATCTCATGAATGACATTCCCTTCTTTGTGAAAAGGAAAGCTAGATATAATACTGAATTGTAACAACCAATTTTAAACCACTGAATTCATGCATTCTAATATCTGTGTTGATAAAATACTATTCTGCTACATCAATGCCTCCAAACAATGAATACAAATAAATTATTGTAATATTAATAACATAAAAAAATCCATGCAAACACTGCAAGCAGAGGTAGGACACAGACTATTTCCTCCATGATTTTCCCTTTTCCTTTCCTCTCTCTCTCTCTTCTCAAGGGTCGCTTGCCTAAAACTCACTGCCCTTTCATCCAAGGTTGTGCAATTTATGTGAAACTGGGTGTACAAAACATATTTTCTTTCAATTTTTCACTAGCCAATAAAAATTGGTCTTAGAAATCAACAAATCAGCAAACTGTTTGGCATCGAAATAATCAACAAACTGCAAGGAAAATAAATTTAGACAGCTTATTTGAGAAAAGGTTCTTATTTAATACACAAACTATTTGTAATCGGAACTCTGATAGAGAGGTAACTAAAAGTTCTCAACTGCTGACTGCACTCTCAGGTGAAAAGTCTACCTGGATTTTAGGCGATACTATGACTTGCCTCTATCTCCAGAGGGAGAATTACTCTCCTTACTTTTCTCCCAAACACAGTTGTAGGAAAAATTGACACCTCTGCAGTTTAAGGGGTTTAAGGTAGTTTAAAAGGGTTTCAGAGGAATCAACATGGAATTCAGTCATTTGCATTTTCAACAGATACCAGTTAGAAGTCACTTTTTATTTCGATATCATTTTCAGAATCGTTACCTTTTCATATTCCTTCCGATGAATGACATAATTTTTAGTTTTCCATTTTTCCATGTAAAACTATTCTATTAGTACTCGCTAACCTTTTATTGGTTATCTCTTAAACAGTATCCACTTTCCTATTAAATAGAAAACTGTCAACTATACCATGTTTCAACAATTAAGTTTTGATTCTTGAATTGAAGAGGTACTAAAAATATCAGAAAATATTATCATTAAAAGTTGGCAAAATATAACTTTTGAACGAAATTCAACCTACATAGTTTGGAGGAAGTAGATGGGTTCAAAACAACAAAACAAAAATTATGGATTTAATGTCTAAATGAGCAATAGCTACAAATGTAATTACCAAGTGTGAGCAGTAGGCAAGTTTCCAAAAGTTGGAGTTGCAGTTATTTGGAAACGAGGGCTCAACTGAGCAAACCCTCCAGGAGGGTAGGTGGGAAAAATAATAATGATGAATTATATTCCAAGAAAGTAAATTTATTTTGATTGAATCTAAACTATCTATATATAATCAGCCTCTATCCATCATATGGGGTACATGCATTGGTTTAAATATCGCTTTAGGTATTTATTTGTGTATCATGTCCATGGCTTAATCCAATGTGCAATAAAAGAGAACAAAGGGCATTTGAGGTGATGCTGACAGCATCCAGTAATTACATTCAATCAGTAAACGTCTCCAATCTGCAAAGTGCTGATGATAAAATGAGCTTAATTAAGTTTTTGTCTTTGTTTACTTATTTCACAATGGTAAGTCCATAAGGTCCCTAAGGTCTTCAAAATGGGCATCTGTTTGGGCAATGACCTCCTCGTTTTACATGAACCATTGTCTGCCGGGCCTGTTTTTCAAGTTTGGAAATAAAAAGAAGTCGCTTGGGGCCAAATAGGGTGAATATGGTGGATGTTGTAATAATTTGAATTTGAATTCAATAATTTTGGCCATCGAAACTGCACAGGCGTGCACCCATGCATTGTCTTTTTGGAAGAGGATCTTTTTCTTTTTCAAATGAGGATCTTTTTCTTAATTTCTATGCTCAACCAGTGCAATAATGATGCCAGTTATCATTTGACCTTTTCCCAAGTAATCGGTGCAGATGATTCTGAGTCCATCCCAAAAAACCATGGCTATCACCTTACTGGCAGATTTCACCATCTTCTCCTTCTTTGGAACCTGTTATCATTCAAAACCCCACTGTTTCGACTGCTCTTCTAAAGCCTAATTAATCATGAACAAAATAATTCATAAGCATGCAGTTTATGGTTAGATTTTACAAACTTTCCATTAATCGAAACACTTTATAAGATTGTGAGCATTTGTCATCCAGCATTTACTTACTGACATAAGTACAAACAGAATTTATTTTTATTAAGTTATTTTCAGCATATTTTGATCAATCATATCAGTTTCTTGTCCCAAGCACACAGAAGCCCTGAGTCAAATTTGTCCTTTTGCTCAACCTTCATTATATTTTCCAAAAAGAATTGAACAATTGATTTTTTGAACAAATTTCTGATCATTAAAACTGAAGATTCAATGAAAAATTTAACACAAAAGGTTCAAATTAAAATAAACAAAGTATGTGCTAATCTCTTGTTAAAGCAAAAAACTGCAATAGTAAGCAGTAATAAAAATTAATAATGACCATTTAACCAGCATCTAGTATATACAGTAATTAATTCCAAAGAACAGTCATGTTACTAAAAATGGCCTCTGATAAAACTACATATTAATAACAAGAAAGATTTTAATAACAATAAATTACAACTAAACAGAGCATAAAAATAAAATCCAAAAGGTTTATATTCAAGAATTATTGTATATTCCTCAATCAACATAGTAACTTTTTAAGTTACATAGAGTCACATTGCAGGTTGTTACATTCTTGGCACAGTAAACTGGGCCATTTTTATTACTATATAAATATTAGCAAGGATTGTAAGAATACTGTGTTTCTAATAAGTAAATAAAAAAAGTTGAAGATAGACTGCATTGCAAATCCATAGTAGGGTCATTGGAAAAAAACAACTTTAAAATTTTTATATCAGTATACTAACAATACAATAGTAAAGAGATGCACTTTAATCAGAAGAATTGATAAAAACTTTATTTCAAAGTTTCTTTGGTTAATAAGAGAATAGAAGAGTATACTAAAACAAGAGTCTATTGATGGGAAACCAGAGGGGGGAATATCTGAGTTACTTAAAAATTCTTGTTCTTAATATCCTTACTAGTGATCAATACAGCCATAGGGCTATATATTCAACAAGACACATAGTCCTTTAAATTATGGGCATTCATCAATCAATTTCTTTCCTATGCCAAATCGAAAAATGGGTATTTTCAAATTGGCAAACCTTTTCCACATTATTTGACATTCCAGACTCCAGCTCAAGTACTTGATACTTATTGAGCAACTTGCAAAAAAAAAAACATTTCTATGAGAGTTAAGTACACCTGATTAAAGAAAAACTAAAACATTTTTCTTAAAATTAAACTTAAAAATTGAAAGTTGGAATGATGAGAAAATAAATTAACTTTGATTCAGAAATGGTAACAATACTGAAATAAAATGCCATAGATAAAACTTCTAAATATTGGATGTGACATTATTTGCAGAATGTATACTTTTCAACAAGTCAACAAAAGTGATCAAATGAGGTATTAAAAAACCTTTTCCTATCGTAACATTCCTATATTGGCAAACAAATTTCTAACTTTGAAATTCTCCCTATTAGCCTTACCATTTTATAAATGTCAATAATAATTCTCTTATTCACCAAGAATTCAGCACAAATTGAACTCTTGGACACAGGATCATCATATGGAATTAGCATTCCTTAGCGTTGACCACATAAGGTCTTCTTTAAAGAGATGCTAGGAGGGATAACCTAGGAACATGACACTCTGCTCCCTAAAACCCTCTTTGCTCTCTTCTGCAAATTTCTTCTTCATTTATTCTTGTTTTTCCAGCTGGAAACAAAATCATATCATTCCAAAACCTTCTGTTCCTTCATTGATGGCAAGCAGCAAAGCTTTTTCAAACTGTTCATAGCTTTCATAATCTGGCAGACACAACTGGTTGAAACTGANGTTTTCTATGCATTGAAAACTAATTGAAAAATTCATATTTATAGTAACTGTCATCAGAATTCAATGAGCAATGTGACAATACCACATTCACTCTACTTTTACTGTGACTTTCAGTACATGTACGTGTTTTCTCTCCTTCAATCCTCTGAAGATAACACTTTATTTCATCAACACCAAAGAGAGGAAAGTTAATTTTAAATTCAAAGTTAATGTGAAAGGTGATGACTTGTATCTATCCTCCAAATACCTTAAGAAAAATCAATCCTAGCTCATTTTTCTAAATTTTTTAGAAGGTATGAAAAAAATTTCAATTGCATTAGATAGTAGAATTTGTAAAGTGCAATCAACTTTTAATTCTGATGCTTATCATGTGAATCAAAATCATATCTCAAAAGCATAGAGCATGCTTCAGGATTTTGTACCACACATTTACAAAAAAATTGTTATTCCTGTGATACATGGTCATTGTTGCTTAATTGTATAGACATGGTTGAATCATGAATTTGATTTACTTTACCGTGTGTTAATTGGGTTCACACAAACTCTGATAAAGCAGAGCATCTGTATGGATTCCTTCTGTACATTATTTTAAATACAAATAATTGCTCTTTTGAATTATGTATAATGTGAACCATTATAACCACGAATCTTTGTAAGGGAACGGGTCAGATTCAAGGTCTAAACATTATTGGTCTCACAGTGACTCAAAGTGCACGGAAATTTTCTCTCCCCTTCCAGTCTTGAACAGAAGCCGGCTCAGAGGCAGGTCATTGTGAATATATCTCCCAAAATGCTGTTCTAGCCATCAACTAAACTCAAAATTTTCAAGAGGAGGTCACTTGCCGTGATCCTTCAGAAATAACAGGATCTCATGAATGACATTCCCTTCTTTGTGAAAAGGAAAGCTAGATATAATACTGAATTGTAACAACCAATTTTAAACCACTGAATTCATGCATTCTAATATCTGTGTTGATAAAATACTATTCTGCTACATCAATGCCTCCAAACAATGAATACAAATAAATTATTGTAATATTAATAACATAAAAAAATCCATGCAAACACTGCAAGCAGAGGTAGGACACAGACTATTTCCTCCATGATTTTCCCTTTTCCTTTCCTCTCTCTCTCTCTTCTCAAGGCTCGCTTGCCTAAAACTCACTGCCCCTTCATCCAAGGTTGTACAATTTATGTGAAACTGGGTGTACAAAACATATTTTCTTTCAATTTTTCACTAGCCAATAAAAATTGGTCTTAGAAATCAACAAATCAGCAAACTGTTTGGCATCGAAATAATCAACAAACTGCAAGGAAAATAAATTTAGACAGCTTATTTGAGAAAAGGTTCTTATTTAATACACAAACTATTTGTAATCGGAACTCTGATAGAGAGGTAACTAAAAGTTCTCAACTGCTGACTGCACTCTCAGGTGAAAAGTCTACCTGGATTTTAGGCGATACTATGACTTGCCTCTATCTCCAGAGGGAGAATTACTCTCCTTACTTTTCTCCCAAACACAGTTGTAGGAAAAATTGACACCTCTGCAGTTTAAGGGGTTTAAGGTAGTTTAAAAGGGTTTCAGAGGAATCAACATGGAATTCAGTCATTTGCATTTTCAACAGATACCAGTTAGAAGTCACTTTTTATTTCGATATCATTTTCAGAATCGTTACCTTTTCATATTCCTTCCGATGAATGACATAATTTTTAGTTTTCCATTTTTCCATGTAAAACTATTCTATTAGTACTCGCTAACCTTTTATTGGTTATCTCTTAAACAGTATCCACTTTCCTATTAAATAGAAAACTGTCAACTATACCATGTTTCAATAATTAAGTTTTGATTCTTGAATTGAAGAGGTACTAAAAATATCAGAAAATATTATCATTAAAAGTTGGCAAAATATAACTTTTGAACGAAATTCAACCTACATAGTTTGGAGGAAGTAGATGGGTTCAAAACAACAAAACAAAAATTATGGATTTAATGTCTAAATGAGCAATAGCTACAAATGTAATTACCAAGTGTGAGCAGTAGGCAAGTTTCCAAAAGTTGGAGTTGCAGTTATTTGGAAACGAGGGCTCAACTGAGCAAACCCTCCAGGAGGCAATTGTGAACATCCAGTGGTGAACTGTAGCAGCCTTGCCATTTCCTCCTGAGTGAAGTTTCCCACAGCAGTCCAAAACCAGTCTAGAATTCTTCTAAATTCAGGTGATCCACCATTGACTACATGATTAGCACGGAAATCTGCTATGCTATATTCTCCAGTACCACATAGTAGCAGCTGTTGATTCAAAGGGATGAATTAGAATGAAATATTTCTTGGTAAAAGCATTGTGAAATAACTCATTCCCAACGGATGTGAAATCATTGAATTGTTCCCTCTCAGCTAAATAAATAAGTCATTTATTTAAAAAGATATTCATTACAGCTCAATTGTAGGCTTCTTACAAACAAGGAAACATATATTGGTGTTCAAATGAAAGGATATTTTCTCATTATTACTATTTTTGACCTGATCATCATGAATATGATCATCATTCAACAGCAAACAACATTATTGTCAAAATACTCACAGTTGAACTTAAGATATTCAATGTTTTCATAAAAGCCTTGTCAATATCTTATAAATAACTAGTAAACGCCCTAATCAAGCATGACGGAACTTAATCTAGTTTAAAAATATATCTATTGTCGTACATATCTGGTCCCCCTAAGCACAATAAATTTCCATCGTAAGATCATAATAACTCAATATATTTCTTACCATTATTATAATATTTATTCTACTGTTTTCAAGTCATGAAAGCCTGCTTTAAGTACATTTCTTATAAAAATTATATGAACTGATTATCCCGTGCACTTATATGGAATAGACATAATGAAAACTCAGATGATCACGATTCGCTCCAAAACCAAAAAATATTCGTATACATAAATATGATTATTAGGGAAGCAGTGATCATGTTACACTCAGCAGACAACACATACGTACAACATGCTCGTATTTCAAGATCTAGCTCGGATATCATGTTAAAATATATTTAAAATTTTTACTCGTCTTGCAAAACATTCGCAAACCAAGTTACTCGCAACCGAGGTTTTACTGTGTGCCGTTACTATCTTTATTTATAGTAAAAACTATGATCAAATTTTACTCCAAATCAGAGAGGAAAGAGATGGAAAACT
>KZ310099.1:0-14082 GCA_000376725.2 Ladona fulva
AACAAATACATATGTGTTTTTCTCCATGAAGACTTCAAACACGACTAAAATCCAAGAAAAGATGATAAAACATATATTAAGGTAACATATTTTCTAAAAGTAACATTCCAATGGTTATCCTCTGAATCTATGGATAAATATGATTCCACCTTTGAAATTTTCTAATTTTGTGTGTTACGCTGTGTCTGTTCAGAGATCTTCTAAGTAATACTTTTCGCATGAACTAATTCGAAAGTTAAACCATTAACTTGGAGTTTCGGTAACTTAAATTGCAAACATTGAAATCATATAGTGCAATGATAAATCAAACCCTATGAATGTGCTTTGTCAATACTTCAAACTTTTAATGACGAATAGATTCGATAGGTGAGAGAGCATTTTGGCATGAACATTGAATAAGATGTCTTGAGAAATACGGAATCACGCATTTCAAAGAAATATCACGTTTTCATATCCAGAGAACTTCAATAGACTTATTACAGCACTTTACTGTTATAAATGTCTTGGACGGGTTACTGAGAACATCTACGTGCGCTCATCTGAGTGGAAACAAAACCACAATGTGGAAATTTGGCTCGCAAACCGATTTTGGTTTCCGGTGAAAAACCGCACTTGTACGATGACGAAAAGATCACCAGCTTTCCAATTTTAAAGCTATTAGGAAAGTCAAATAGATCAAAGATGATTTTATTGAGCTATGATGACATACTATGCTTAAGAAATGTCAATTTTTTTGGTAAAAACTGGTGTATAATGGGTCACATATCACCGAGTTTTGTATGTGATGGAACAATGAAATAAAATGTATTACGCTTTCTACCGGAAAAAAAGTTTCTCATTTCATTAATTTGTTCAAGCAATGCTTATGAAATTGCTACCAAATTATAAACACCAATCAATGGATAAATCTTGCGAAATCGAAAAGCACATTGCATTACGTGTACTCCGTAATACTTCGGAGTAAAGGAATTATATAAATGTATGTATAAAAGCTCATTCCGACAAAAATCCCCTCATCTCCCGAGAAGCTGTGTGAATATCGTCATTTAAGCACGATTACATCTCGGATGTATTCAGGTATCTTTCATAGAGAAAAGAAGAAAATGTCCATTCGTTATGCTTCTTAGTAACAGAGGATGGAGCTAATTTAACTTCGAATTCGACATGCATATAACTCTTTTCAGACTGAACTTTTCTCGAATCTTGAAATTTCGCCTCCATATATCGTAATTAAATATATGATTGACTGCAAATTCAATAGCCTTAAGACTAGTTAGATCCTTATCTCCTCCACCATTAGCTAAAAAAAGCTTAAGAGA
This sequence comes from Ladona fulva, assembly GCA_000376725.2. Taxonomy (NCBI): domain Eukaryota; kingdom Metazoa; phylum Arthropoda; class Insecta; order Odonata; family Libellulidae; genus Ladona; species Ladona fulva. Next base: position 1,320 of record KZ310099.1, read on the forward strand.
GTGGATAAGGCTTACTACGCAAGATGAGGAGTGAGGTATTTTTTACCTCACTTTCCTCAAAAAGTTCTTGTTATTTAGGTTATTTCCATCCATCACACTTAACTATATTCCTTATTGAATATAGATTAAACCGGCACATCAGTCCTTGAAATAATATTCAGCTAATTGAAAGAATTTGAGCAAAATAACGACTCTAAAATCTGCATAAGATTTCTTTCTTAGCAGTTAATGCTCGTAGTTATCCAAATAGAAAAAATGTATCCACAGATACAATTTAGATCAATAATTAATACGCTTACACAAATATCAACTTATTTCGTAATAATCTCTCCCTCTAGTTCTTCCCTTCACGCAACTCTTCCCTTCGTTCAGTCCTACACTTCCTTCCCAACTAACCCCAATCAGCAGATCCTACTCCCATAATTTATTCAGCCTTCTCCTATATGGTTTCCCCTCCCTTGTACATGCCATCCTGAACCGCCGCTCCCCACCAACTGTTTGGATTGGTGCCCATAAGAGTATAATGCAAAAATATTGGTCCGCGGCAGCCGCCAAATCCGTGAGGTGGCTTTAAGGGTTGTTAGGTCCACTATTGAGCATAGCTCGCGGCAGCTTTGGAAGGAAGTCCACGGTACCGGAGGCTTTAATTGCCTTTTTTTCCTTTTGGGTAATCGGCGTCACGTCTTTTTCCTTTTGGTTTCTGCGCAGAGCCATCAGCATCGTGAGATCAAGCACGTATACACTCTTCTGAGATTTTTTCGCTTCAGGGAATACAAGCTGATTCGCTGTCTTTGTTTCATTTGGAGGGAAAAAGGCTGGTGCAACTCTCATTTATTACTTGGTTATGTATTGTAAATTACATTCCCGATTCTTCAGTACCTCTTCCCATCTGGAGACTCGTATGCTCGAGAGATAACTAACCTGCCTTCAATTGTTCGGTCGCAGGAGATGAATCAGAATTTTCAAAAACAAAAAGTATAAGACAGGTAAAGTATGAGTAAGAATATAAGTTCTTATTTTCTTATCAATAAAGTCATCAATCTTTCTTTGCCTACCGCCAACCATTGTGCAGCTTAATATCCCCACCATTCACCGATGCTCCAATAATTTAATTTAGAGCTCATGGAAATTGTTACGCAAAAAAGGATTTATAAGAATAATATCTTCTGTCAGACTGCATATTTACACAACGCTGTCCAACTAGGTTGGATAATTTGGTGTCTTCGTCAAGTAAAATATTATATACAAATGAAAATTTCAGAAATATTGCCTTTCGTAGAATTGTAATTCAAAAGTAAATATAACATAATAAGGATGGTACACTAGAATTTTCATTTTGTTATTATGATGTATTTATTCGTTAAGATTTTATTACTCTTATAACAACACTTTTCGTCGACGTCCTTTCAAACAGCATTTATATTCCCCTATTTGTGAATTTCCACCCAATGTCGGTCTAGACTGTTGATTTAATCATTTAGAAATATTATCCGCCCATCTGAAGACTTAAAAGACCCACTGGTAGGCGGTAGGGACCAGGTTGATGACCACTGCTCTAAGCCGTCCGTTCGAAGCTATGATTACAAAGCTACAAAGTTGTATTTAATAATCTGAACTGAGAGATCAGATTTTCCGGTTTTGCCTTGGAAAATGTGTAACGAATCCAATTACGCAAATGGACTAAAGACAACCATGAAGTCGGTTTCGACCATGTGAAAGTGACTGATGATCCGAAGAGATCAAACGTATTCTTCTGGTCTATCATTTCCGAATTCGTAATCGTCAGCTGACGATGATAATGAATTTCTCTATCAAGATTCGGAGGGGGTAGTGAAATTAAATTTTACGAAAATCTGTGGGCCTATTTACTGGAAAAAAAATTCACAGAATAAATTTCTCTCGGTTTCTTCAACGTATGAGCGTCTTCTTTAAGCTCAGCAGACTCCTAGTGACAATACATTCACTCGTATGCGTACTTTCGGGACCAGGGCAACGAACCGTAGCCGAAAACATGAACCGAAAAAGCGTTATTTTTGCCGGAGTAAAAACAGAACCTGAACCGAAAAATTAAAACCCTTGAACCCAAACCGAAACCGAAAACAGTTACGATTTACATTTTTCTTGTTTTTCTAAAACATTAGTCGGAGGATCGAAACGCAAACTGAAATGAATTTGTTCGTTGAACCGGAAAGAAACTCGTAATTTAAAAATATAATGATTCGTTACCCTGGTCTGCAGGGACAGAGCAATGGGAAAAAATAGACAGAAATGGGGATCCACGCCGTTTCACCCAAAGATGTTGCTCCCAGAGACATTACACCAAAAGCGTTTCAGCCTAGATTTTTAACGTAAGAATTAGTACGATAACACACTCGTACGACACTCGTACACCCAAAAGATAATTCACTCGAAGAATATTTTATGCAAGGGGTATTACTCAACTAGCTTTTGACGATCGAATAAAGTACAGAAAATACAATTCCGTAAAAATATGAAAAAACGAGGACATTGATTGTAATTATCTTAAAATCGATTGTGGTTGTTAACTAAACTCAACTAAACTTTGAAAAACACATTGATACATAATGGTATTTATTTGGTAAAATATCCAGAAGGAGTAATGTCCTTTGGGTGAACTGACTCTTGAGTGAAGAGTACTTGAGTGAACAGTCTTGTGTTTAAAGTCTCTAGGTGAAACGCTTTTCTGGTGAAAATTGAAGATACCCTCAGGTAATGACCAAGAAAGCGATAAAGACACTGATAATATGGAACAATCAATGTGGGAGATAGAATATGAAACGGAAAAGTCATCGTGAGCAACAGAATTGTCAAGGAACGCAAATTCATTCACGAGGATAAATATTTCTCTCTAATTGCAATCGACATTATCTATGGCATCTACAAGCTCGTTATCTCAATTATTCGCAGATTTCAGTCGTCGGAGCGTTACCCAGAAATCATCTCCGTAACAGAGAATTACTTCTAGTTGTTCCCCCTTTGGATCGGTGTAATGAGTCGTTCAGTTTAATAGGGTGTGAAATGGAAGTGGTTACAACTCCTGCTACCCTGCTTCGAGGGCTCGCATATTAAAGCATATATAAATAATGTCGCAGACGTAGATCGAAATATCGATTGAATTGCAATGACATAACGTACGGCGGTCTGACTGAATTTTGCTTAAGGCTGACCTTCAGTCCTTTCGAGAATTGCATAATATATATGGTCCTAGAATCAGTGGAAAGCATTACTGAATCATTGAAAACGTATGGTCTTTATCTGCAATACCCTAGATTGAGGGGTACGCGACATTGAATAAGTGACGCAGGAGGGGAAGTGCCTCGTGGCTCTAAGGAAATGCTCACTTAAATGCACGCCTTTGCACTGTGAATGCTCAGTTTCTGAAATTGAGATCGAGAATAAAAAACTTTGATCCTATGCTTTCGACCGCGTGCCTTATTTTGTATGATTAAAGGACGTAAATTAAGGGAGAAACATTTTGAATATCGCAGAATCTTAATTAAGGTTACTGCTATAGCTTTTCAACTATAATTACTCGAGTCTATCTCGGTTGTCGTGTGAAAAAATATCAACGAATCGATGACTGAACTGGAGGAAAATATACATAAACAAAAATTCCCGTCAAGATATCCTGCACCACGGGTTTCCGGAATCATACGGAAACGAAGCAGCTTAGGCTTCCGTTTAGGCAGTGGGCAACGCGCTCAACTTCGGTGAAAGCGGTCCCGGGTTTGATTCTCAGTGAGGGCCTTCGAACGTAACGACCTAAGCTGTCGAAGCGCTTTTGACAATAATAATATTACTACTACAAGGAAGCATCTTTTTGTTTTCAAATTGACATTCTGAAAAGTCATTCAAACGCTTAAATGAAGCCAATTCGACAAATAGTTGCGTTATTACTGGTATTGCCAATTTATTATTATTTCTCTATAATATAGTAAATGTTTATAATTTTAATTATATACACCTCGCATCCTTCTTGATAACAACAAAAAATCGTGCAATACTGAAGGGTGGAAAAATGAAAATATGCCCTAACACGTAAAACAAAAATAGATACCCCTGATTACTGAATCAATATTCCATTTCTCCGACATACTTCTGCAGTATTTTCCTAAATAATAAGCCATTTTGAGCAAAATCACCAGAAAAATCAGCTTCTCCTTTTACTTCGATTAATAGCTGTTAATATCCCCATAGTTACTATATCTATCGATCTGCTAATTTCAATGATCAGGAACAATGAAATTCAGTCCACATAGCTGTAGTAAAATACCCCTCCCTTCTTATATATACTCGTTAACAATCCCGTAGCTATTGGTACCATTTAATATGTAATTTTAATCCCCAACTTCACCTATGCACAGCAATGTTCTGCGGGAACGCTTCCAAGTCCTGGGGTAAAGCACGGTACTCAGGTAATTGCTGAGTTGCCTTGAGGTTAAGAAAAGAAAGAGCGAGTTACGGTATACCTCTACCAAGGGGGCGTTACTCGTCGTTCAACTGACACACGGCACTTAAAATGTCGAAGGTCGGCGTCATTTTATCGTGTTGATGAACGCCTGCTCATTCTAATACGTAGGGTCATGTCAAATCCCATCGTGGAAGGAGATAATTTGCAAGACTCGGCAAACTAGTTGAGGCTACGGGTTGCTTAGGTGGGTTGCCGACGAAATGAAGTGATTTCCAAGTTACTCCCAATCGTCCATTTAGGCTCGATGGCTTTACATAATTCAGACGCAGCAAAAAGCACGCATTTAATTGAAGGTGATGACACGATGTTATTAGGGTATTATTAGAACGCGAGACTAGAAGAAATACATAGAGACTAGAAAAAATTGGAATAGAGAAGGATTGAGAAAAGGTAAATTACTAAGCACGGAAGAGCCGTGCGGCTAAATCCCATAAAATATTATTTTTTTCACACCTGCTATTCCTTGGAATAGAAAAGCTAGATCAGGGGCGGCCAAACATTAATATTTCACGTGTCTGTAATTTCACATTTATTTGAGATGTGCAATACAAGCTACAACAATAGTTCATTAACAAGAATTAAAAATCTAAGTAAATTAGCTATATTAAATTCAGAGGAGGTTTACGTTATAGGGGAAGGTTGCCTAATTTGGACCATTTTTTTATTTTCTTGTATATTTCCATCACTAATTATTCAACCGCAAATTTTAATGCTGTATAATATACTTCATAGTTTCCCCTTTCATCTGTTAGTTTTATATTTGCAATATATTACTCTTGAGATAAATTAAGTGGAAAAAACCTAACTAATGCTAATGGTCCAAATTGGGAAACCGGTTGCCTAATTTGGACTCACATTTTCCTAGGTTGGACCGGGTTGCCCCTAAACCATCCTGCTCCTAATTATTAGGGAAGCATTTGCAGTGAGGTGATTTTTTTCTCCCTGTTAAAGTTGTGGGGCAATGCGTGTTTTTCTGCAATGTCGAAGGCTAGCTTACGGATGTTTTTGATTGAATATCCAATAAACCTCTCCTCAAACAGGAGAATGTGTTCGGCGAGAACCTTTTCCATCTCCCCAGTTAAGGTTGCTTGCCTACGGAAAGATTTAACTGCATTCGAAAAAGTATTCTTACTATAAGCGTGTCTCTTTACTGTAGCTTTAGGCACTCCATACACACGGGCACATTCGTTGAGTCCATAGTCACTGTTCTTGTATGCTGTCACAGCCATCTGCAAATGTTTTTCGTCCCATTTCCAGTACGTACCCCTTTTTTCCATCATGAAAACCAATGCAAATATTCACCCAAATGTATTAGATATTTATTGTGGAAGTAAAATTATAGTTATTAAAAAATAGTTAATTTCCTAATTACACCATTCAATAGTCTCCTAAAATGGACCGGCCCAACACGCGGTGGTCCAACTTAGGAAAAAGGTTCCCGTCAGAATAATAATGGCGCCATACGATCACACGAGGTTTCATACACATATGCAGTATGTCGTTAGTTAGTTAGCTAACATAATTCGGGTTAAAAGTGTTCCACAGAAAGAGTGATTACTAACTTTTACTTGAGACAGCAGCTTATGTACTGAGGGTAAATAATTATAGCACAAATAATCAAATTACGTTAACGAACATCCACACCGGAAAAATGACTCAAACTCTCTGGCCGTCTAGTCACGTGCCCTAGATGGTGTCACCACCTAGTACTACCAACTCAAATGCTTGATATACTTGTAGGACGGGAAATACAAATGTGGTCCAATTTAGGGAACGGTCCAATTTCGGCAACCTTCCCCTATATGTAATTGTCTATTCGTGTGTATATATTTAATGTGCATAATAAATTTATTTGCATGTTTTCTTTGAATTAATGTGCCACTTTCGGCTGAAATGACATATCTTGGCAATCCATATGTTAGATAATCATGGACACACAAATTCTCTCAGAAATGGCATCCCTTAAATGTCTCATAATACTACGCCCCTTCCATTGCCCTTGCTTTTGATAACTAACCCATCCCTTGACAAAGTTCACCTCTTCAATCTTCAGATAGTTTACGAGTACATCTCGGAGAATTTTATATTCTAGAGAAAGTTTCGTACATTAATTATTGCTACGGAAAAAAAACTACAATTTCTACAGAATTTTGGATCAAGTTTTGCAAAGTTAATGATAAAAAAATTATACCACCCAGAAAAGTATAATACGTTTTTATATACAAGAGATCCTCTTTTACTCTTTATATATCTTGTGGAAATAGAGCATTTACATTCTGAATAAATATTTCCTTGGAATCGCTCTCTTCCCACAAAGAGTCTCTTTCAAAAGGATTTTGATCAAATGAATGGAGGGTAAAACCTTCGCGTTTTCCTTTTCGATTTAATGATGGACCAGAAAGAAGGAATACAGTTTCCTTTTTCTATCGGCAGAGGACTCTTTAAATTGGTAAAAAAGGTTCTATTCGAAGGGATTCTTCCATTTCTATCTGCGATTTCAAAGACGCCGAGTGATGGGGAGAAGGATGTTAGTGTTTATGGTTGCGGCATAGGGAAATTATTAGAATCACCCCGTAGGAAGATAGTAACTTAATATTATGGAAATGAGCCCGATTTATGTAGCAGTGCTCCCAAAATTATTCTCAGTGTCACTTCTATTTTTTCTACATGTTTCTTGGGGTTACTGTTGCCTAAACATAAACTACAAGATTTTGTTCCACAAATGAGTTAAATTCTATGAATCTTTAACAAGTTATGCCATTAAATTCAGGAAAAATAATGAAAAACTACGTTATCGTGTAAATTGCCTATCTTTCCTATTCTATCTCTTAAATTAATCATTGTGAGTTCGCAGTTCTAAAATTGCTATTCAGTACTATAGATATATTTTGTTTGTAATATTATTAAAAAATATGCTTTCGAATTATTTGTGTAACAATGTTCAGCAAGGTCAGAATCTACCTCCAAGATTTATTTTCACGATATGCTATTCTAAGTGGTGTTGTTGACAGAAACTCCCCAGACTAGAGTTTATTTCTTTAAAGTAATTGAATTAGTTGAATTGAACGCCTGCTCATTCTAATACGTAGGGTCATGTCAAATCCCATCGTGGAAGGAGATAATTTGCAAGACTCGGCAAACTAGTTGAGGCTACGGGTTGCTTAGGTGGGTTGCCGACGAAATGAAGTGATTTCCAAGTTACTCCCAATCGTCCATTTAGGCTCGATGGCTTTACATAATTCAGACGCAGCAAAAAGCACGCATTTAATTGAAGGTGATGACACGATGTTATTAGGGTATTATTAGAACGCGAGACTAGAAGAAATACATAGAGACTAGAAAAAATTGGAATAGAGAAGGATTGAGAAAAGGTAAATTACTAAGCACGGAAGAGCCGTGCGGCTAAATCCCATAAAATATTATTTTTTTCACACCTGCTATTCCTTGGAATAGAAAAGCTAGATCAGGGGCGGCCAAACATTAATATTTCACGTGTCTGTAATTTCACATTTATTTGAGATGTGCAATACAAGCTACAACAATAGTTCATTAACAAGAATTAAAAATCTAAGTAAATTAGCTATATTAAATTCAGAGGAGGTTTACGTTATAGGGGAAGGTTGCCTAATTTGGACCATTTTTTTATTTTCTTGTATATTTCCATCACTAATTATTCAACCGCAAATTTTAATGCTGTATAATATACTCCATAGTTTCCNTTAGTTTGGCATATTAATACTAATCTTTTGGCCCTTTAATTCACTATCGATCAATCATATTTGTAGCCTCTGGATGTATAAATCGCCCGAGGTAAATGCGAGATTTTTTTCTTTTAATTAAATGAGTAAGAGACCGGGAAAACCGAGCCACTGGCCAACTTCGAATTTCCCATTCCTTTGTCGGAGGGAAATATATAAAGTCCGTTCTCCACCTGCCCTTTCTTCCAACGGGTCGTGAGTTCCGAGCCCCGTCGAGTCGGTGGAAACGTGCCTTGAGTTATATTTTAGCTTCGTGACTTCTCTTATCTCTGCCGACCCCATTTCTAGCGAAATCGAGAAATCTTTTTATTATGAAACCGCCCCGCACTTCTTTCTACTTCTCCGGTGCATGAAAGTATTTTTTTAAAAAGGAAGCATAAACAGGTTTGCGCCATACATTCCTTCCCAGACCTCCATAAGGGTTTTTTTTTTCTTTTTGCAAGTAACCGACGATTAATGTTAAATTTGGTGTCAATTTTCAAAGAGAAACTTGAGACAATCTGAATTTCCTTTCGCGGTGGAGCTTGAAATGACTTAAAATTAGTCGCGGAAGGAAATAATTTCATTTATGTTTGGAGAATTTCAAACAGATCATGCAGTTTTAAACTTATTAGTTAATTATTGTTATCCTGAATCGTAGCGTGAAGTCGCAAAGTTCTTCTCGCAGGAATAATGGTAAATTCCCCTTATCGTATCGAAGAAACGGCCAGTATAACAGCTGCTTCACCAGTTTCCGTGCTTCAGCTATAATTCAAAATTTAGGCACGAAATAAACCTATAACAATATATATTTTTAAATGCTTTCTCCTTCTCTACTCATTACTAAAAATTGCAGTCGCCTATCCCATTTTGGAATTTATTTTTCAAATTCGCGTTGTTTATTTTACATTCTAAATTAACAAGTTCCAAGCAAGCATTCTCCGAGCACAAAGCGAACATCATTTATCTCATAAAAAAAGTATGAGTTTACCGCTTTTTATCATTCCATAACTTTTCTCTAAACGTGTTTGACTTTGAAATATGGTAAACTTGCATTCTTTTCTTCCTCAATTCATTAATAGGTATACTATCATGTACTGATGTGAAAAATAGCGACATGGCATGTACTCGAACCCAGGTCTCCCATTTTCCGGGCAGGAATTCTGCCGACAGACTGCCTCCGATTAGAAAATCTGCCCATAAAGTGGGAGACTTGGATTCGAGTCTCAACCATATCGCTATTTTTCGCATCAGTTTACCCTTGGGTTTAAGGCGCAAATCTCAATGTGCAAAGTTAAACACCTTGTCCTTTCCGTTATGCTATCATTTTTCTCACAATATGGGGGCAATAGTTTTGCTATCACTTGTGAGCTTGTCAACTTCACGTAAATAACTATTACTAAATACCCGTTTCAATAGCAACTAGATTTTTAAATATACTAGCATGCAATAAAAAATGCAATTGATGATCTTTAGAAATCATTAGAAAATAGTTAACCTAAAGAGAAGTAAAGTGTTCTTGACAGTAATTCTTCAATTCCTATAAATATTTACATGGAAATAGTAGGCGTTCGTCTTAAATAGTTAGTTCATACGATAAATGGCTCGTTGAAGTCTATAATTTGGTCACATCAAAATCAATTATTTAATGTAAAGTAGTAAAATTATCATTCAAATACCTCTTTCATAGTCTACAACAATTCACCACAGAGCATTTCTGCATTTTTCCACAGCCTAATTTATCCCATATGAGCGTGTTTCTCGTAGCTGTATTATTAATATACTTTCATCGTGTTTGACCTTAAAAAGGAACGTAAACAAATGAAAACTCCTAAATCCATACTTTGTGTCCTCTAAATCCTTCAAAGACAGTTCCGAAATGGTCGAAGTATGAAAATAAGACCAGATAATAGAAGACAAAAGAAGCGAATATTCCCCTTTCGTTATAATCCAAAGCCGTGAACGTGCCCAGCAGATTCGACCTCGAAAATTCATCCCAAACGAGCGAAGGACCAACAGAAAAAAGTGAAGGACCGAGCCCGAAGCAGAGAACAAAGAAAAAAAGAAACACACTCATTAACTTAAATTCCGGCATTCGTTTAACGATTGCCCTCCGCTTACGGTGGCCATCTCCGCACAATTATAAGATTTTTATTGCTGAAACGGAAAACTATATTGCTCAAGCGAATGACGAGAAATATTTTTCAAACGCTCTCTCCGTCGGTTCTAACGAAAAAACGAAATAAACCTCTTTTCTCCTTCACAGGTCGCACAGACCTTCTTATATTCAGTGAACCTAACCAAGGAAAAATATGCAAGGGATTCACTGCTATGCATATATGGAAGCTATTTGGAAAAGTAATAATTGTATATCTCTACACTCATTGCCGCTAGATCATGTTTACATTTCGTTACAACTTCATGCTAGTTACACATGAAAACTGACGAGGAAAAGGAATGCAATCATACATAAGTTTCAAACGGTGACTAAAGTAATGTAAGAATTAGATAAATATTTCAGATTTCAAATTAGACGATAACCAGGAAAATCAAAAGTATGTTTTCAATGAACAGGAAAAGCTAAAACCATCTAAGAATTGAAAAAATGATGCAATACATATTCAAAGACAGATATCTCATACAGGCTTATATAACTTCCTCAGCACCCGTAGCGTCTACGTCTAAGTATCCCAGAATAGCTCACAAGGAAGATTATACACATAGATAAAAATCCGCAGTACACGTTCTGCACTTAATTCGTACGTTAACCCCCATGCGTTGAAATTCCTCTCATGCGGGGTACGATCTTATTTCAGATTTCCTTCCATCATGTCGAGCAAAATGACGTTGGAGTTCTTAAGAACACGATATCATGACAAAGCTGCTGGAAATGATGGAGATATATCCAAAGGAAATTTTATCCTTTCTGCTGCAAAAGTGATTACCAATGAAATGCAAAATAATAATTTTTGTAAGAATACGTTTCTTTATAGCAGTAAAAAAATTGTTTGTTTAATTTCTTTTTAACTATTTTTTATTGTAAAGAAATTTACAAAGATGATCTTCGGAGTCATCTGGTTGCTCAATATACTTATTTAGCACCATAGTCGAATATGCTACACAAAGTTGCTGTTATGGAAAAGCTATCCCCTCACTTGCTCTATAGCTACGACTTTCAATGGAATCGACTAAACACAGCAAAGTCCAAGTAATCTATACATAAATTTAAGGACAGAAGAAAACAAATTGAAAAGGATATTTCTGTTGCATTAGATGTAAGACTGGGAGTATAAGGAACTATGAAGTTCATGCGATCATTTTGTAGAAAGGAAAGTGAAGAATTTATGAGGACGTTAAAGGGTAAGAGAAAAACTGAATTAAAGCTATATCAAGCTAACATACCTTTCAGCCACAAAAGGCTTATTGAGTCATTATCGTACTCTCATTTCCACAGAGAGATGATGCATGCCTAGGCTCAGTTTGTTTTGTCATTGATTTTTTATCTTTCGAATCTTTTCCTTATGACTACGTACTTCCTAGTACGTCCTGTGTCTGAGACTATTGGTATATTGGTAACTACCGACGCGCCCGTAGTTATATAACAATAGTAATCTAAACGTCGCGATGTTTAGGTTACTATCTTAGGAGCAATACCATGTAAAATACTTTGAGCAGGCTGACAACCCGAGAAAACTTTCGCAAGAGTAGACCGCTATTTACTGAACTTTAATTTTTAATTGTCGTGGAATTTTTAAGATTAAATATGGCGTTTGGCAGGGGGTATTTTCCTGAAATTCTATTTCACAACACCAAAATCTCCAAATCCAAATCTCTCATGGTCACATGGTATTCCAACAAAACGAGTCGATTCTTCAGAAAAACAATTTTAACGCCGGTAAATGTTTGAATTTTCTTAAAAATATTTATAATGAAGAAAGCATTGGAAAAAAAGCAAAGGTAGAAAACACTTATGTTCATATAAACCTTATAGTGCCCTTGAATATATTGATTTTCTCAGTTAGGTAAATGCGAAAAAAACTAATAAACCTTACATATTAGCTGATAACGAAGACAACTCTGTGTCATTTGAAGGCATTATACCATTCTTTCATAGCTTTATAATGATACAGGGCTGATAGAAGTTATTACATATCGTAGGTAACTCTCCTTTTTAGCTCATAGTACATATTGACCAAAACTTCTACCTAAAATGTATGGCAATTTTAAAAGTCAAAACTTTTTATTGAAAGATGGCTTGTTCCAAGATAATAATAATATGTAAAAATAAATATGTCATATTTTTCTCTTTCTCATATCAAAATAAAATAATGAGATGTTAAAGCAATCGTTAAACTGACATTTGCATTTGTGAATGACCGCTCTCGAACGAACCGTTCAAAATTTTGAGGAGACACCATTCAGGTTAAAATTTATGAGTTAATTTATAGGCATCTGTAAAGTCTAACGTTTTTTTGTTTACTTCAACCGTTTTATACAAAATTTGGTTCAACATATCTGGAAACTTAAGAAATAA
>KZ310103.1:1515-15244 GCA_000376725.2 Ladona fulva
ATATATATATATATATATCCAGAGAAGCGTCTATATAAAGAGATATATATCTGGTCCTCCTAAGCACAAAAAAATCCTGCCGTAAGATCATAATAACTCAATATATTTCTTATTATATACACTATTTATAATATTTATTCTTATGTTTAAGTCATGAAAGCCTACTTTATGTAAATTTCTTATGAAAATTATAAGAAATGCACTTATATGTGATAATTCATGAAATCAACATTCAACAATTGCCTTAGTCTTTAAAGGGATGGGTTGTTTATTTCACAAAAATTTTAGGAAATTTTTGTGTGTTTTATCAAAATCCTCAAAATTTCATGTTTATATCAATATTTTACGACTAAATAAGAATTTATGATAATTTTTCTTTCTTTAGACACCTCTTGATTTCGTAGGAGCATTTTTTTTTCTAATTTAATTTTGTATAAGAAACAACCTCTGCAGGTAACAAAAACCTATTTTACGTACATATCTTATGGAAAACATACTGATTTTCCCCATACATTAATATGGGATATCTCATCAAGTTGATGTACAACAATTGCCTTGGTCATCAAAGGGGTGGTTTGTTTATTTCAAAAAAATTTCACAAAATTTACGTCTATTTTATCAAAGTTCTTGCAATTTTGAATTTATATGAATGATTCATGACTAAAATAAGATATGATTATTTTCCTTTCTGGTGACACTTACCTCAATTTCTTATGACCATTTTTTCTAATTTAATTTTATAAAAGAAACGACCTCTGCAAGTCATGAAATGTAATTTACGAACATCTCTTATGGAAAAATATTTTGTGCTCCTGGGTTCGAACCCGGGCCTTTACAGAGATGGAAATAGTTTTCTTGGGGGACGTAGAAAGATCGTAGAAGCACAGTGCAGTTTGTTTCAGATCTCTAAGTCAAGCCGATTCTGAGATAAATAGGGGGACGGATGGACAGACATTTGCTTTTTATATAAATATGATTCAACTATGAAAAACAACTTGGTATGCTCAGTTGTTCTAAAATATTGAAAATTCTTCAACTGTTGGATTCTGTTTTTAGTTAATGAAGTGTATTTATTAACTCTATATTCTATAAATCTAATATTTTTTTGCATTTTCTGTGTTTTTATTAAATAAAAATTGTAACGTAAGGGTTACATTCAGTGAATTGGTAATAACTGCAAATATTTGTGAATGTATTAATTATTTATCATCTAGCTTCAATATTTTCTGTAACTGAACCCTAGGATGTGATTATGTGAGTCCCTGAACTCCAGTAGAGTACATTCTTTAGAAGATAATGATTGGATTGTGTTTAGAAGATAAAGCAGTATTTGGATTCTGTTTTCTGCTTTGAAACCATTCATTTCCTACCACAAACAATATAAGTACTTGTTTGACTTGAAAGGAATAAAATTATGTTTGTTTTGTTAAAATTGCTGACAGTTTCTGCTACATAAGGCTTAACTTATAAGGTTACTTTTATACAGTGAACAGCCTTAAATATTTCTAGATTCAGTAAAAATCTTAACTTAAGGGTTTATACTGTTTGTAGTTTAGTGCAAATTTTATTACTTAATACACAAGAATTCTGCCTTTTTCCTGTCAAAACAAGCAAATTATATTGCTTTTGCTAGAAGAAACTGCTGTACCAAGAGTCTCACGTCCAGAAGGAGTGAAAGATTGCTTTTACAGAGACTACTTTTTCTATTGTGAAGGTTTTTGAAATTAAGAATACAGTACTCGGGGATAGGTTTCATTTAAAAGTGCCAAACTCATTTCTGAAAAACTGGATTTCATTGTATCACATAATCTACTTTATAAGACACTTATGACTTGAGTAACAAGTAATAATTTGCTTTAATGAAATAATTAATCAGACTCATTCCATTTCAGGAATTCTTACGCAACTGGGAGATTGCTTTGGGAAATCTGCTAATTGAGAATAGATTTGGAGATAATAAAGTGCAGAAAAGCCCTTAACTACACCTCCTGCTGACATTTGGGGAGCAGAGATGGAAAATATATTGATCCGTACTGCTTTGGAGGAAGATGATGGGACATCTTTGTTGAATAAGGGAAAGTTTGATGAAGCAAGGATATATTATGAAGGAAAGTTGTGCAAGCTTACTGCACAATTAGGAAGAGATCAGTTTGAGTTTCTCAATATCAAGGAAAAGTTAGCTTGGTCGGTATATGAAAAGGGCAACTTCTTGGAAGCAAAGGAACTGTTTGAAGAGGTTGTGAGAGAAATGGAAATTATTCTTCAAGACTCACATCCTCAATGCATTAGAATATATATGTTGATGTCAGTATTAATCAGGAACCTTGGGAAAAAATCAGAGGGAGATTTGCTTTATGAGAAACTGAGTAAAACTCTAGACAATATGGACAAAAGGAATGAGAATTATGCTTTCAGTTGTCTGCAAATTTCCATATCATATCTGAATTTGTGTAAAACTACAGAAGCAGAGAGGATCTTGGAAGAATTGCAGCAGTGGGAGGGAAAGATTTTCTGGAAGAACCTTCCTCTTTCTCTTCTTATTAAGTTTGTTAGTGGNAAGGGGGAAACGTTTTTACAAACGGAACACAAATTTAGGAATGAAATAAATGAATATTTGAAAAGAATGATAGATGAAAATCTTTTCAAAGAACTCTCAAAGTAAGACGAGTTATAAAATGGACAAAAAAATGATGTGTGTAATTCTTTAGAATAGTCATATTTTCTGTTTATTTTACGTAGTATTTAAAAATTCAGTGAAATGTTTGTTTGGGTTTATATATTTTATTGGGATTTGTGTATCAAATCAGAATTTTGTACATGCGAGGAACTGAACATGTATGTGTTTTATGTATCAATAAAATGTTTCAGAAATTGTCTGCACAATTACTTCTTTTATTTAAGAGAAGATTTATTTGGAAAGACTTTCATATGAAAACCACTACAATAGAATATCAAGTTTATCAAACCTTTTACACCATCCAAAATTATTTCCTTAATTTAACGTGAGTCTATCAATTTCTCTTCAATGTCAATAGGAAAATCTCCTTTTGGTTTCTAAGAATATGGTTTACTTATGAATAATTTTGTTCACCGAATTCACTAACATGCCTTAAGTATGATCTAATATTTTTTATCAAAATAGCAAATATTGTGATGTTCCATGTTGGTTAATAGTTCATAGCCAGGACATTAAATATTCCTCCATATAAATTTTATAGAAAACTAGATTCATATGTTAACTTCCTCCCAATGTGATATTGCACTGAAACCTTAGAGTTATATAATGGAGGAGCTTCAGAATCATAATAGTAACCAGAAGACTACCAATAATCCTTGCTTCAATGCTAGGATGGTAAAAAGGATTCCAGGGATTTAAGAAATTTAAATGTCTTAAGACCTTATCCAAGCACACATCTGTTACCCATATGCTCAGAGAGATAAAGGCATCTTCCTCTCACCCGTGGGTGATGGTTGAAATGTGATTATTTTTTGACGTGAGCAGATCATTTTTTTCTTCATTAGCCGCAAACGACACTTTGGCATTGTGTACTTTTAATTTAATGTACTTCCTGAAATTAAATCTGCATGAAACTATAGTTAAAAATAAAGGAAACCAAACGTTATTGAAAACAGTATCAAGTGATATGGATATTGGTTCTTAGCAAGGCTGCTTCCTTTGCTCTGTGGGAATTACTTTGTGGTGAACCACTGGAATTATTTATAGAGTCCTCTTAGAGAAGGGTGACCTCATAACCTTATGAAGAGGAAAGTGGTTTTTAATATGTGTATAGACATTGCAGGAAATCAAAAGGTGACCTTGCTTTCGACTCTAGGTCAATCAAAATGCTCTCAAATTCTATATCATAGAGAAACTTGGAATAAGTTATCCGATATGGTCAATCTTTCATTGGCAACCTGAATGTTTACTGGTGGTCCATGTGAATTTTGACAGCATCTTAGCTACTCACATATGTTTAGGGCGCCAGGGATATTGCAATTTAGGTATATCTATTAAAAGGAACAGGTTTGAAAGATAGACATTTTAAACAATATAGATGGTCACTTAGGTCCCCTAAAGCCCGTATGACACGGTCCAATATATTGCAGATTGGATTGTATCCCATTTGCCATATGCCAATTTCCAACCCAATTCCAATCCCCCAATTTCCCGACCAATTTCTCACCCAATCTGGCAATTAGAGCATGTTCTATTTTCTCTGGCCAATCTCCAATCAGAAGTTAGTTATGTCATGCCCTAATGTCCAAAACAAGAAGCTTCATGAAAACATCCGGTTCTTCCTTGTTGTGAAAGACATGAAACATTCAGTAACGGCTTAGGATAGTGGCACGTTAGTTTTTGAAGATAATTCGAAATATTATTCGAAAATCTGGACGAAAGAGTTTTGCGTTACTTATTCATACTATTTAATAATCTGGAATGTGACGTACTCATGCGGGACATTTGAGCATTAATGTTGCCAATATTGGTGACAATATTGTTCTCATCTTGCTGAACAGATCGCCCAATATTGGGCTGCTTTCTCGTGCCATTTATTGGGCAATTTATTGGCCAATTGCATTGCTTGCAAGGGTTTAAAAATATGATTTTAATAAATAGTTCAGCCTTGAACTTGAAAGAGTCAATTTGTTTTAGAAAAATTTGTGTGATTTAGGGAAAAATCCCCTATTGTGTAATCTCTCGCAAAAGTTGCTCGGACTGTAAAAGTTTTTGCATCCTCCGTATGAGAGAACTGATTGTTTTTCATGTAAAACGAATGTCTGCAATCGAGTTTCAAAGCTTACAGAGACACTTTTCAAATATAAGTACAGAAATACTTTGATAAAAGTGTGCAGCACCACCAAGGCGATTTCTTCGATAATAATATAAACATATTCCAAAGCCAAACTATCGTGGATCTGTATTACTTTATAATAATGGTAGGAGCTGTTGAGGAGAAATACATTTCAAAATAGTAAAATTAACGCCCAATGTGTATGTGTCCAGTTTTACATAAGTGAAACTTTTTTGCGCGTTTGCTATTTCAGATCAGATTTGTATACGGACGTGGAAGAGTACATTGGGAGCCAGAAGAGACTGACAGATCACAAGATGGAATCGAGCATCACAAGAAGGTACGTTGAACTCATAGCGAAAGATAATCCATCTCCAACGTTAAACATATGTCCAATACTAAGGCCTAATCCCATTTGCAAGTCGAGCACGTCGTTGTCAGCTCACTTTTCACAAGTGAGCTGATATCTTCTTAGATATCAATCGTTTCCTCAATAAGAACCAACACAGATTTAGAAAGAACCGATCATGCGAAACTCAACTACCTTCATTCGTCCATTTTATCTTAAAGTCTGCTGAGAGTAAGAAGCAAGTAAACGCTATTTTCATTGACTGCAGGAAAGCTTTCGCCAGGGTCCCTCACTAAAAATTAGTTTACAAACTAAAATTAGCAGGCATTAATAATCTTTTTATGCCTACTTGACTGGATCAAGGATTCCCTACTCGATAGAGAACAGCAAGTGGTACTTGATGACGTCAGTTCGGATAATTTTAGAGTCACTTCAGGCGTACCTCAAGGCAGCGTAATCGGACCTCTACTCTTCCTGATTCATATCAATCACCTGAGCGATAAAATCGAAAGCAATGTGAGGGTATTTGTGGATGATTCGGTAATATTAGAGAAATATCGATTGACGTAGATAGTGCTTCACTGTAAAACGATGTATTTCATATACAAAAGTGGTGCAAAAAGACAACTAGATTTTAATAAAAAATAAAAAATCGCCGGCTGAAAGAGGCCGTTCTTCCTATCATGATAGAAATATGCTTACAGTTAAAACATGCTTGCTTTAATGTTCTTGTAGCTTGTATTTAATTACAATTTGGAAATGGGTGCGATTTAGGAAATCGCACCCTGTTGCCTAAATCGCACTGCTCGCAAGGGCTTAAAATTATTTTTTTGATAAATAGTTAATGCTTGAATGCAACTTCCTAATCGAATCGGAAAAGAACCTTTACACGGTTGAATACAAAAAACTTCAAATTCATCGCATGCTTTTCAGTGACGTAATTTTTTTGCTCCCCTATAACTCCCCTATAGCGCCATCTCTAACAAATGTTGCTCGGATTGTTAAAGCTTTCACATCGTCCGTACATGAGAACTGAATGTTTTTTATGCCAAAAGAATGTCTGCGACCGAGTTTCAAAGCTTACAGACACTCTTCAAATATATGTACAGCAGTACTTCGATAAACACGCGCAACACCGTTAAGCCCGTATGACACGTTCCAATTTATTGGCCAATAAATTGCCCAATAATTGGCACAATAAAGAGCCCAATATTGAGCGATCTTTTCAGCAAGATGAGAACAATATTGTCACCAATATTGGCAACATAAATGCTCAAATGTCCCGCACGAGTACGCCGCATTCCATATCATTAAATGGAATGAATAAGCAACGCAAAACACTTTCATCCAGATTTTCGAATAGTATTTCGAATTATCTTCAAAAACTAACGTGCCACGCTCTTAAGCCGGTACTTGATGTTTAATGTATTTCAGAACAAGGAAGAACCGGATGTTTTCACGAAGCTTCTTGTTTTGGACACTAGAGCACGACATAACTCACTTCTGATTGGAGATTGGCCAGAGAAAATAGAACATGCTCTAATTGCCAGATTGGGTGAGAAATTGGTTGGAGAAATTGAGGGATTTGAATTGGGTTGGAAATTGGCATGTAGCAAGTGGGACACAATCCAATCTGCAATATATTGGCCAATATATTGGACCGTGTCATACGGGCTTTAAGGCTATTTCTTCGATAAGGGCAGAAACATATTCCAAAGCAAAGAAAATTGTGATCTATATAACTTCATTAGAATTGCAGGTGCCAGTGAGGAGACGAATATTTCAAAATAATGAAAGTGAATTAATAACAAGTGTGAAAAATAGCTACGTGATTGGACCTCGAACCCAGGTCTCCTACCTTCTGCGCAGGTATTCATAGCACTGGACTACCATGCCGCGTCTCCTCCAGTACCACTCACCCTGCTCACAAAGCATTCCCTTAACATTGTGAAAGAGACGCGGCATGGTGGTTCAGTGGTTAGAATATCTTCCGTATTAGCCTTTTGTGTAAGCAGTCCTTTGCTTGATTCCAAATGGGAGTCCAAATGTATCGTATATAAAGGCCTAATCATTAGAAGTTCTCTAATGTCACTAGTACAACTGTAGAAATATTTTGATACGAAAATTTGTTTGTTCCTAAGAAGAGGGAAGCATTTATGTTGTTTTTCTATCTGTAGATCCTCAGTAATAACAATAGATTTTGTAATTTTCAGATGATGTGGAAGCTTGTATTCCAAATAAACGTCAGAAAGCTTTACTGTGTCTTATTTCCCAATATGACAATTGAAGAAGCAGAAGATAGCTGTATTTATTTCAGATATGATAAATAGACTCACAGACTAGTGGCAGCATCAGATACTGCCCACACGATGTATCCTTAAGAGGAATAACAAGTGTGAAAAATAGCGACATGACTGGGACTCTAACCCAGGTCTCCCACTTTCCAGGCAGGTATTCTGACCACTGAACTACCGCATCTCTTCCACACTGTTAATGTTAGTGGAAGACCTGGGTACGAGTCCCGGTCATGTCCCTGTTTTTCACACCTGTTATTCTTTTGGGATCAGCCGCACGACTTCACAGTGCATAAGTGAATACCTTTACCTTAATCCTTGTAGTAAAATTAGCGTCCAGTGTGTATGTGTCCAGTTTTACATAAGTGAGGAATATTTAATTTTTTGCGCCTTTGCTATTTCAGATCAAATGCTGATACTGATGTGGAAGAGTGCATTGCAAATCAGAAGAGACTGGTAGCTCACGAGGACGATTCGAGCATCACAAGAAGGTACGTCGAACCCTTAGCGAATGATAATCCATCATTCATTAAAGATATGTCCATCGATGACGTCTCCTAGGTCATTCTCTAAAATTCCTTCCAGTTACAAATGCCAAAGAGTTTGGAAATTCATCAAAAATCAATGGCAAGGTAAGGATGCTTATTTCCTAATCTCCCTTGAACATTCTCATGCAAAAATCAAGAGTGGAGATGCGAATCTAAGATGTGAGTTAATCAGAACATTCTCTCTCTTTGACTTTTATTGTTGTGCATTTTTTGCTCACATTGAGAGATGATTTCAGAGTGTTTAGCATAAACTAAGGGAGTTATCATAAAACAGGGTATTGATGAGGCCAAAGAGCTAGTTTAGTTAATCAAAAGTCAATTAATAGTCATCAGCAATTAGAGCGATAATTAAAATAAGGGATGAATCAAAGAAATCTTCTCAAGTGATACTTGGTGGAACTTCATTATTCAAGAAACACTTGCAAAAGCCAAAACTTGTACAAATTCCACTTTTATGGAAGTTTTGGTTTTTGCAAGTGTTTCTATACGTAACAACAGTTTGATGTTGACTGTGAAAATACTGTTGAAAGTTCTTCTGCAGCTGAGGTCATTTTGCACGTAAGTTCCCACGGAGAATCGAACACGGGACCGGTTTCACAGAATTCGATTGACCACTTGGCTTCTCGTGAGCCCGGGTCCGAGTGGAATATCTTTTTTTGTACAAGTGTGAAAAATAGCGACGTGATTGGACCTCGAACCCATGTCTCCCACTTTCCGGACAGAAATTCTAATCACTGAACTACCATGCCGCGTCTCTTCCACACTGTCAAGGGAATGCTTCATCGTGTTAAGAAGTTTACCTTTCCTTAATCTTTTTTCGTATTTGTAGATCTTAGGTTCTGTTGGGTTGGAAGTGTGGAGCGTAAGATTCAGAGGTGATGAGGTTTTTGCATTGTTCATGAGATTCCTTCGCGGAGGTGATTATTTTGTTGAGGGAACTTCTGGGAATGGATTGATGAGGGCCTTTGCAAGTCTTTCACTTTGTCAACATACTGTATCTCGTCAATTATGACTTATTAGTTTCATTTGTCTGCTTTAAGGAAAAGCAATCTTTTCCGTTAATTGTTTTTATAAATTTGTGCTGTTTCGTGGCGAATTTTTTTGACGATGATATGCCTTTCCTTTTTCTCCTATGAGATAATTTTCTGGTGAAGTTTTTGAAACTTTGATCACACACGAACATTTTGCATCCCAAAAAACTGATGCTAACACCATTTTGGTCGATTTCTAGACCTTCGGAGCCGAAGTACCGGGTTCACACCACTCTTTAGCTTCTTGTTCTGACTCAGGATCATGGTGGTAGAACCAAGTGATGAAAAGATGCACAAAGTCCTTTTCATCCTTCCTAAAACGCTCCAAATGTTGCTGAGAATGTCGTATTTGAATGTGCTTTTGCTCCATTGTTAGCGAATGAGGCACTAATTGTGCACACAGCTTTCTCAAACCCAAAACTGCAGCCGAAATATTGGTCACACTGCCTAAAGAGATGCCTAGGGCTTCTACTACATCTCTTTTGGTTAAAACCATATCCTGTATTTGTTTGGCGTTGATGCACTTTTTGGCCGTCCTTCACGTGGATCGTCTTCAAGACTTGTAAGACCACGTTTAAACTCAGCAACCCATCTTTGTACTGTTATAATTGAAGGTGAAGAGTCCTTATACACTTTTAAAAATCGNTTATCCGAAACGTGAAATAGTTTCACCAGCTTCTAGAAATATTCCATCCGAAGAGAAAATGTCTAATTTGAATGAGCTTCAAACCAAAGTAGGTTTTCACTCAGCTGTAAAACCTACAAGGGAAGATTTGTCCCCTAAAAAACTAAGCAATGCGAGAAATGGGGATATCGCGAGAGATGATACTCAAGTTACTCCTAGAAGTATTGCCTCTAGCGAGGATAATTTAAAGGATATTTTAAGGAGTCCCTTGCCTCGTGGACCTCCACCCAGGAAACCACCCAGAACATTTGCTCATTGTACCCGGTCTGCCACGCAATTGAATACTGTGCAGAAATACTCCAGAAGTCCTAAAGAAGTTACCAAAGAGCTTTTAAGAACCTCCGCTGACCCGGTATTTCCTCTACCAGCATTAGTTCGCTCCAAGACTGAGTCGCAGATTGAGTTAAGAAATAAATTGGAAACTGTTCTCGCAAAGCTACAGGCAGGAGACAATTCACCCCAATCTCCTCCCACGGATCAGAACAAGAAGAACTCCCAGTCTCGACCACAGCGACCAGCCAATAAACCCGACTTATCACCATCTTCTCTGTTAGTTGGTTGTCTCAGTCTAGGATGTGTGAATAGTCATCAGTATGAAGAGGTTGGTGCAGGCCGTCCGTTCATTGCTGCATCCAGCGACAGGAGGGAGAGCATGGACATCAGGCCGCTCGATTCAGCAGGGAAAGAGAATACCTCAGGATCACTTCTCAGGTCTCAGAGTGAGGATCACATTTACGCCGTCCCATTTGTTGATGTAAAGGATATCTCTTTGCCAAAGCGAGATGTTTCTCTCCAAAGTCAATCCAAAGATATTAAAACTCGAACTGACGAAGCGTTGAAAAGATTCAAAGAAGCGAATACCACAGGATTGCATTACATGGTGAGAATGAAGTAAATATTTAAGTTCATTGTGGCTCAGTTAGGTCACCTTCAACTCGTCTGATGTTTGAAAGATTGCCATCTATGCCATTGAAATATCTCTGCCATTAGTTTTATTGACTGTATTTACTGTTACAGTGCACTCCTATTTTAACCACTGAGAATCTGCACACTTTTAATACTCACGAAGAACTTTCTCATGCTGGAGGTGTTCTTGGTCCATTAAGATGTGGGGCACAGGAGCTGAAGTCGCCTTTCCTCAACATCCCAAATGCCAAAGAGTTTGGAAATTCATCAAAAATCAATGGCAAGGTAAGGATGCTTATTTCCTAATCTCCCTTGAACATTCTCATGCAAAAATCAAAAGTGGAGATGCGAATCTAAGATGTGAGTTAATCAGAACATTCTCTCTCTTTGACTTTTTTGTTGTGCATTTTTTGCTCAGGTTTAGAGATGGTTTCAGAATGTTTAGCATAAACTAAGGGACCTATCATAAAACAGGATATTGATTAGGCCAAAGAGCTAGTTTAGTTAATCAAATGTCAATTAATAGTCATCAGCAATTAGAGCGATAATTAAAATAAGGGATGAATCAAAGAAATCTTCTCAAGTGATACTTGGTGGAACTTCATTATTCAAGAAACACTTGCAAAAGCCAAAACTTGTACAAATTCCACTTTTATGGAAGTTTTGGTTTTTGCAAGTGTTTCTATACGTAACAACAGTTTGATGTTGACTGTGAAAATACTGTTGAAAGTTCTTCTGCAGCTGAGGTCATTTTGCACGTAAGTTCCCACGGAGAATCGAACACGGGACCGGTTTCACAGAAGTCGATTGACCACTTGGCTTCTCGTGAGCCCGGGTCCGAGTGGAATATCTTTTTTTGTACAAGTGTGAAAAATAGCGACGTGATTGGACCTCGAACCCATGTCTCCCACTTTCCGGACAGAAATTCTAATCACTGAACTACCATGCCGCGTCTCTTCCACACTGTCAAGGGAATGCTTCATCGTGTTAAGAAGTTTACCTTTCCTTAATCTTTTTTCGTATTTGTAGATCTTAAGTTCTGTTGGGTTGGAAGTGTGGAGCGTAAGATTCAGAGGTGATGAGGTTTTTGCATTGTTCATGAGATTCCTTCGCGGAGGTGATTATTTTGTTGAGGGAACTTCTGGGAATGGATTGATGAGGGCCTTTGCAAGTCTTTCACTTTGTCAACATACTGTATCTCGTCAATTATGACTTATTAGTTTCATTTGTCTGCTTTAAGGAAAAGCAATCTTTTCCGTTAATTGTTTTTATAAATTTGTGCTGTTTCGTGGCGAATTTTTTTGACGATGATATGCCTTTCCTTTTTCTCCTATGAGATAATTTTCTGGTGAAGTTTTTGAAACTTTGATCACACACGAACATTTTGCATCCCAAAAAACTGATGCTAACACCATTTTGGTCGATTTCTAGACCTTCGGAGCCGAAGTACCGGGTTCACACCACTCTTTAGCTTCTTGTTCTGACTCAGGCTCTTGGCGGTAGACCCAAGTAATGAAACGACGCAAAAAGTCGTATTCATTCTTCCTAGAACGCACCAAATGTTGCTGAGAATTACGTATTTGAATGTGCTTTTGCTCCATTGTTAGCGAATGAGGCACCAATTGTGCACACAGCTTACTCAAACCCAAAACTTCAGCCAAAATATTGCTCACACTGCCTAAAGAGATGCCTAGGGCTTCTACTACATCTCTTTTGGTTAAAACCATATCCTGTTTGGATATTTGGTTACCATATTTGGCGTTGATGCCCTTTTTGGCCGTCCTTCACGTGGATCGTCTTCAAGACTTGTACGGCCACGTTTAAACTCAGCAACCCATCTTTCTACTGTTATAATTGAAGGTGAAGAGTCCTTATACACTTTTAACAATCGCTCATGAATTTGTTTTGGTGCTGCACCTTCCAAAAACGAGAATTCTATCACTGCACGATATTCAATTTTTTCCATGGTAAAAAAATACTGTGACACGTCAACTTTGAACAGCTGTAAATATACGAATGAGTTGACAGATCTACATGAAACTACACACGTGTTCATGAAAAAAGTAGCGCCATCTTTAGACGACTATATAGCGAACCTAAAAGCACTATCTCATATCTCACGACAAAACGTATTGAACAACCTAGGTTCTTTCTTTCATTGGAAAGAATTCCTTCCCATTTCCTCATTTTGGTTGGACGCAACGTAGTTTTCGGAAATTGTTTCTGTTTCAAGGAGTGTAGCTTCTTGTTTTGATAATGTATGACTTCATGTATGTTGATTTCGTTTTCATTTTATCTTTTCAGCTACCACTTGAATGCCATATTTANCGGAAATTGTTTCTGTTTCAAGGAGTGTAGCTTCTTGTTTTGATAATGTATGACTCCAAGTATGTTGATTTCGTTTTCATTTTATCTTTTCAGCTTCCACTTGATGGCCATATTTAAGGAGTTTAGGAGTTTTTCTGAAATATGGGCGGACGGCATCAAAAGCTGCATGAAAGGATCAATGTGAGTAGCGCAGATAAAACTGGTCATCTGTTACGTTTGATCCGAAAGGAGTAAATATTGTAGTCGTTCTCTTTTTTCTACACAAATTTAAAACGACATCATAATTAAAACAGCACTTCAATGAAAAAAACAATCGAGCAAAATCTCTTAGAAAAAAGAAAACTATTATGAGTTATAGGCGGCACTTCCTCCTCCCTCTTCTTCGTGAGCCGGCCCTCGGATTTGTTCGCTTAGATAAAGCGAACGTCGCACAGTGGGCTAGAATCGAAAAAAGCTGGCCAAAATTAAGAAAATGGTTTTTTTGAGTGCGGACTGTGAAACTTCGCATGGCTATTCTTAAATAAATTCTGCATATTACTACCAAATAATACACTTTTGTTCCGGTGCATTAAAATTCTACAGGGGGTCAAAGTTGACCAAATTTGACGAAAAATAGCCGGTCTTCGATTTTTCACAAATTTCTTCAGCTTCAAGCCAACACTGAACCCAAATGAGCAAAATCATCGGGTAAAAAACGATGCTGTATTACAAACCTATTCTTTTAGCTTCATGTTACTTGGTTTAAATGATCACAGTAGGATATTTGCATAAGTTATACAACAAAATGGCGAACCC
>APVN02035302.1:0-16024 GCA_000376725.2 Ladona fulva
AAAACTCCGTCGCAGTTTTTGTAGGGCCCATATGCCGCCCTCTCTTTTTCCCCTTATACGCTACTGATTCCTTCTGATATATTGTAATTGACAGTATTTTGCCTTAAGGCAGTTGCTTCTCTTTGTAAAATGCCTGTAGACTCCCTCTCAATAAAGTCATCGGCACATCCCGGTTCGACTCGAACGGAAATAATTTCCCAGGACTTTCGTACCTCTCCCCTCATATTTACACGCACCCATCCCTTGCGGTCGGATATTTCACTTCCCTCGAACCTCTCGCTTTGGAAGCCAGCATCGCCTCAACGCAGGCTCGGCCTCATCTAAGGGGAGAGCAAAAGCGAACTCAAGATAGGAGAGCACGACGGATAAGGGGGCGAGTGTGTTTGAGAGGGTGACGTCCGTGATAAAACCCTCAACCCCCGCATCCCTTTCCTCGAGGGGAAGAGGCGCATTGCAGTCGCCTTCTTCTCTCGCCTTCCCTCAAGGGAGAGCAGTGTATCCCTCATAAAGAGCTGCTGCTTTGCAGAGACGCATTCCAGAAACACTTCGCGCCAAGGTTCCTCTTCGATCCGGGATGAAAACTGACGCCCTTTTCCGCGCTGCGTGAGCGTTTTACCTGCATTCTACCCGCGCGCCGAATTCTTCGACAGCCTTTCGCGCGGATTCCTGCGGAGTTAAAGTAAAGCGAAGCTCGAGATGCTCCGTTTGATTAAATTTTCGTAGTCGTTCGAGTCAGAGAGGAGAGACGGTTGATGTCGTTTGTTTTGGTGGGAAAATTCCTGTGCACATGCTCGGGTTGTGGCAACGCCCACATCCCTATCATAGGTAATATTCGTGGAATTCCCGACATGATTTGGCCTAGTTAAAATTTATTGATTGTTTCGATATTTGATAAATATTCGCTCTTATTGTAGCATAACAATGATACTTTGAATGCATTATATGGAATGTACGCCACAAAATCAGCGTATTTCTGTTGGTGAATTGGCGCTTATTACTTGTCGAAAGCAGTGTTGAATATTCAGACTCATAAATGGGGTATGAAGGCTTCGTTTGAGTGTGTGAACTCAATATATTTATTGTCTATTGGTGTTTGTAGGAACAAAACTAAAACAGCCAAACGTTTAAAACTAAAAAAAGTTCTAAAGCCGTCTCTTCGATGATTTGAAATGAATGATATTATGAGGTTAGTCATGTATGAAATACCACCACCCATAGGAACAAATAGGAAGATATTGCATCTTCGAATGTTATGAAATTCAGAGAGTATTATGAAGAAATATACAACCATCATGATAAAGCATCCTCAGTATACCCCTTATAAGTACAATTTCCATACCGGTATTAAGCTTCTTAGATAATTTATAACTGTTAAGTAGAGACCCTAAAACAATGGTTTATGGGGAAATTCAGTAGCGAGCGTATAAATCTTACTCAATCATTCGACTCACTGAATCCAGTGATCTCTTAATTTTGTTCTTGCGGGTCTTTTTTATTGCAGTCATACATAGTTAACGGAAAATGAATCTAGGCTAGCGAGGACCATTAATTGGAGGGTTATCTTGACGGACTTATCGCTTAAATTTGAAGTATAACGAAGCAGAAAAATATACATCAAATGATTAAGACAGAAAAACATTTGTAGAATTTCACATAGAATACCTTCTCTGTAGAAATTAGCTTTTTCTTTTTTTATATTGACTGAAAATATTCCATCAGCTCCCGCGTGATGCAATTAATTTGTGAATTCGTGAATGGAAATTTTAGTTGCTCCATGAAAGTAAATCTTCATAACCTTAAAAACGCAACCGGAACACTAGCGCAGGGACGGATTGGCCATTAGGTGCACTACCCAAAATAAAATTAATATGTTCAATCCTCATTTGTTGGAATGTAGTAGAAACCATCTTAAATGAAACACTTCGTAACTTCCACTATATATTTTCCGTTCGGCCGGTTTCGTCAACGTGTTGACATCTTCAGGTGAAGAGTACAGAAATTTTGGACATACGTGAGAGAGGAGCGGAAAGGAGAGGGGTGAGGAGGATGGAGAAGGGTGGGGGTTAATCAGGGAACAAAGTAGCACGTAGGGAAAAACACAACTTATCTTGACAGGGAAATGATTTGAAACTTTTTATTTAAGTAAAACATAAGTATTCTCATCTTACGTCAAAATTTCGTATCAATTGCAATACTTTCTGAGATATAAAATTTCAAAGTGAGTGCTCCGGTAAACAGGGCGAAAAAACGGGCACTTTTTTTCGTTCTACCTGTAATAACATACCAACCGGATGTAAACAAAAAAATTTGCTTTGCACTGTGAAACTTAAAATAAAACGAGCTAAAATTCGGTGTAACCCGTTTTTCTGTTGGATTCCTGGTTTAGATTTTAATCGAGTCCAAGCTCGAGTATCCATAATAAAAAAATCCGACAGTAGGCTCAAGTTGAGGGTCTCGCCGTTACGGGAGAAATGACGTTTCGTGGTTCTCTCAAAGAGGTTTCGTTCTCTCTCAAAGTGGTTCTTGCGCATAGGGCCTCTAAAATTCGTCCCTTTACTTGCGAATATTAAGGTTATAATTTCATGAATATGTAAATATCTCGAAATATGTCGATAATATTAGGGGAGGAAACGAAATCGACGTTGGGAATTCAAAAATTCGTAATTTCTAATCAGGTTCAATTAGTCTAAATTGTAAGCTATTTTTCGCTCAGAAAAGTATCAGTGTGCATGTCTTTAGTTGAATTCAGTTCTTCAATCTCAAACTCACTAGTCAATCAACCGTATATGCTGAATACCACGATAGAAACCAAGTTGTTGATTCCAATCGCCAAATATGGAGGTAAAGGAAGAGGTAGTTACAAAAGAGTGGTGCGAGTTGTAAATTTCCTTAAATTAGCTGGTAATACTGTTGTGTGGGATGCAACGCCTCAATTTTCCTTTACATTGAAACTGGAAAAGTTCCAGCTACTACCGCACCCGTTCTAGAAGTTGGTCTTGGAATTTTATGTCACGGTGATGTCATCAGTAGCCATAACAGTTTCATGTTGTTGTCGTTGAATATTCATCCCTAATAGTATTTCACATGTTTTAATAAATAATTCATGAAAATTGAGTTTCGCTTAGGTGTTAGAAAAGTGCTTTGAAATTTTGTATGTATCTGCAAATTATGTAGCGAATGTAATTGCAGAGGTTTGGCTGTCCTAAGGCAGAGTAAAAATTTCCATCAATATCGAAGTAGCCATTTTCCTTCAGAATTAATTTTCTTTCTTGTTTATGGTATAAAGAATTTCATCAACGAGAAGTATTTCGGTGTTTTAGCAGTCAATAGTGTTTGCTTGTTTTTTCATTTAAATGTCACTGCGGATGATGAATTTATTGAAATTAATCCGTAGATCTCGGCCGTTGGACACTTTCTTTCTTTTAGCCACTCTTGATTAGGTTTGTTATTGATAGTAATTGACTGATATAATTGAGAATTTGAAAGTTATCATGAAGTTAAACGTCAAGTATAACAAAAGAACCGAAAGTTACCTTTTCATTTGACACAGTTCCACCCTAGTTAGGCGTCGTCCCATATCCTTCTACTTTGGCAGGAATCACTATTTCTTTCGGGCGAAAAGTCGAAGGAAATGAGGCAGCTTCTTAGTTTTATTTACCGTTTCTTATCGAAGAGGATTTGTCTAATGACTCGTGAACCGATTGCTACCTCCACGAAATATTTTAATGATAATCAGAGAACTGTGAAAATGCTAGGAGTAAGGATATAGAAGAACAAACGGATAATCCGTATAATATAGAAGCTAGGCACAGCGAATTTCAAGAACTAAAATTGTTGTAGTTAGTTTAAGGAAAGTAGTTGTGTGTGTTTTACACTGAATAGCCAAAGTGGAAAATTCAAAATTTAAACATAACTGTGTGAAAGTCGAATTTGCTTCCGGAATAGACTCCTGTGATTTCGTTTAAATCGTTTCACCCTTTATGAACCACGAAATAAGTATCATAAACTTGTTCAAAATTTATTCAAAACTAAGGGATTGAAAGGTCTAATTTTTTTTTCAACTAACATTTACGATTACGGAAAATCGGGCAAAAATGTATTGCGGTGATTAATATTCTACTGCGAAGACTTCCGTTTGCTTATTTTCTCATTGTACTTTCCGATCAAATATTATTCCCTATCGTGCGAATATACATCGCGAATCTTTGCATTTCTTTTGCACATGTCGCTCTTATTTAGGACCGCCTTCCATCACGCAAGCAACGGGGATGAAAACCCCTGAAGCAGGGGAGACAGCCAAGCGTCGCGTGGCTAATCTTTCTCCATAGCAACCATCTCCATTGCAGCTATGGAAACTGGAACTCCGATGGATACAGAACCGGGTTCGAGTCCCTCACCCCTCGCATTATTCTAAAAGGATTTCCCTTCCTTTACCCTAGGGTTTCCAGGTGCGACCCGAGGAAACCTTTTCGGGTCCAAATAACCTCCCCTAGTCCGAGTTCCTACGCATAACCAACCCCCTGGAAGGTCTCTTTCCACCCCTTTTTCCGCCCTGTGGCTCTCGCATCCGCCCTGCACATGGCCCGCTCCACCGGCTGCTTTGTCCCGCTCTCCCCACCCCAATCCATCCCACACCACTTGCCTATCGACCGGCACGCGACGAGCCACACGGCCCACCTTGCCCGGGAGAAGGGGAAGGGATAAGATAGGGATATTCCCTCCCCCTCGCCTCTGTGAGCCATTATCTCCCGCGCACCTGGAAGCCGATGGTGGGATGAGGGACGATGGTGGGATGAGGGACGATGGTGAGATGCCGCCGTTTAGTTTACCTGGTTGGCTTGAGGTGGGGGTCCCACACGTTTCGATATAAGCTTTGGATTGCGCTGAGTTCGTCAGTGCGAATTTGATTGTGGTTTTCTTTTTCCGATATTTACCTTATGAAATTACTTGAAAATAGGAATCTTTTCGTTGCTTATTTTGGTTACTCGGTAGTTCTAATTCGCGAACGAATATCCAGGTCAAAATACGGAATCCTACTTAGGGTTATTTTCTTTAATTAGAATTATTTTTTCCATGTGACGTAATGTTAATGGCGGCAAAGAGTTTTTTATTACTTTCGTTGACACATGTCTCCTTTTGGCTATGCCCTGCTGTATTATTATTTTTTTTTATTTATTTAAAATTAGTGAATTGAGTCTGTTTTTACCTGTTTATATGAGTTGGATTTTAATTCAGTCATAAGTTGTTAAAGTGAAAGAGTGGCATACGTAAGAACCCGTTCGAAGTCGGTTTCGTAAGCGGCATTTGTCCTTTTTCCCTTTCTGAACACGCTACTGACAATAACTACGATGCAATACAAAGCTAATTACGCAATTCCTACTTACATAACTTAATAAAACTTTTGATGATGAATTCTCAGTCTGCATTATTAGTATTACATTGTTAAAAGTTATCAACAGCTGAGATAATTAGTATTTACGCCACCCACTTTGGAGTCCAGTCTGCGTCATTACATTTTTTATTGATTAATTTTCAGTTTATGGATGTTTTGCTTACTTTATTCAGTTGTTATTTTTGTTTAAAAAATACGAGTTTGGAAATATATTCCTCACTTGGATTGAACGTGGAGACAATGGTCGTATCTAAACTCGTCGTAAACTTCTTACCCCTTACACTATCGAGGCAAAAGGGTATTTTCATCCTCAAAATCGTCCACATGTTATTTTCATTATAGAAGAGATAATTTGATCCGTTAGTCTCGTCTCTATTCATAATTATTTGTTGGATTTTCGTAACGTATCGTATATTTAAAACTTCATGAGGAATTTCGTAGATGATTTATTTTTGATTTTATTTAAGAGCATCCCGATTTAATTAAGTCCAAGCTTCGCGATTTTATGAAAATATTTAATTATGATAAATAAATACGAAGTTGACCTTTCCAAATGTATTTAATGAAAATTTCTGAAAGGTTAACGCGGGGCTCGGTATTTTTCAGGACTCCCAGGTTTCGGGCTGTTCATACCCATCCTTCGCTCGTTGAAGCCATTTTTCATTCCCTCCTCACTTACTTAGTTGAAGCACAGTTGAAAACTCCTGCAGTTCACTTTTTACTCAAGGGCGAAACATTTCCTGATGGCAGGTTGGTTGCATAACGCATTAATCTTTGTCCGGCTTCGTTGCCATTCCGCCATAAGAGTGTATGCATTTTAAATTTACTGAATACATACGACTAGCGAATAGAAAACGATGTAGTTACCACAGCTTACACGAAATAAATGACGCGAGCGCCACGTGCTAAATCAAGCATATGCTAATTCCCGGTAGTGAGTCTTTGCTCGCAATCTGTTAATCAGCAATGTTGCGTTGTTTATCTCACATACGCAAAGAGGTCAAATCTTACAGATTGTTTTCGCATTAGCTCAAAAAGACGTTCGTCTTCATTTTGAATAAATCGAAATTTGCTTACTGCCTTTGATTCTGTATTTACGGGGAAATAGAAGCATTTTACTAAGGTGAAATTTCCGTTCTGACTTTTCCTAATTAGCTTGCAATTGAATAATAATTTCAGGATTACATCGGATTATTTCTTTCGGTTCCTTCAATATCTCATCACTGATTTTATCTTCTTTGGTTCCCATGCTATTACTCTCGCAATACTTTTTGTCTCTACAATTTCTTGACCTGTTGGGAATATTCAACCTCACATTTTATGGGTAGAAGGAAAATCTGTGGCTTGTTCATTCTTATAGAGAAAACGGAAAGGGATCTTACGAGCGGTGTGTAGGTATTACACTGATTCAGCGGAAATGCTGTGGTTATAATGGAAATAAAGCCTTTCCTAATGTGGTTATGTTAGAAAAGACGTGTGTATCGCAATAAATCTCTCTTGTAGGATGATACTAATGGATACTATTTCACTATTTTACGTGAAGATAGTGAAGTAGATGAGGCGCAAATAGTGTTGAATATTATGATGTGGTTTTTAGCGTAACTTATCATTAATGGAAGAAGAAAGTAACCTGAGGATGATCTTATAGATGGAAACCATGGTCGTGAGTTAATAAATATTACTGTGGTAAAGGTATAAGTGTTCTTCTTTTTCTCAAGTTTGATTATGGAGTAATACTAAAGAAACATAACATTTGAATATACTCGGTTTAAGATTAAGATACGAATCTTAAAGTATCACTCTAAGACTTCTAAATCCGCTTCTTTCCGATTCAGTTCTTTTTCAGTCTCAAGCGTGGAATTAATTCAGCTTCTCAGATGTTTGAAGGAGTTTAATGCTCGATAATTTCTTCATTGTTGCTGAACGGAAATATTTTGATTTTTGTGAATTGTTGTCTTGGTTTACTTAACATTTAGTTTTATATAAGATTGTTATAAATACACTGCCAATAATTTTCTGTTGACATATATCTGTTTTCGGAAGGAGTTGGTTGTGTTCTATACACAAGCATACGAATATACTCGTGTATTCAGATCGAATTTGATTTTTCTTTGTGAAATTACTTTAATATTTTCGTAGATCGCACAAAAGCAGACCTATTCATGAATACCCATCTTGCGCTGATATGGTAGTGCATACTACGAGTTACGTTCAGCTGCGAATAGCTGTATCAATGTGTAGCAGAGCCAAACGTTAATATGAGTCCTCGCATCTCACGCGCAGTTTCACGCTCCTCTGCAAAAACCGCATTTCTAGAGACGAATTCATTTTATCCGCGTCACGCGAAACGCACCGTCGAGCGTGACCCTGGAGCGTATTGGGCATCAGAAGACGTTCTTTGACATTTCCTCGATCCGCCGATGGTTTCTCGCTCTATTCGCATAATATATCTTTTTTTCTTTATGCCGTTCACTCGACCTCCTCGTGCACCTGCTCTGCCCACCTTCCCAAGTTCGGCCCCACCCGTTCCTTCGCCGGCGTCCCCACCCACTTGAATTATGGAGTATGATTGCCCTTTCCACTGATGCTGCCTCTATATACGAGCGCCGTGTGCCAGGTGGCGCTAACTTCGTCAGTGTTTCCACAACCATTCTATCCCTCCTTCCCGCTGTCTCTTTCCATTCTCTCTTCTCTAAATTACGATTCCATTTTCCTCCAAGCTTGTATCTTATTGCCCAGTTTGCTCTCAATGCTTCTCGTTGTTTTATTTTTTCTTATTGTATCTCCGGTTGGTTTTAATAATGCCTTTTCAGTTTCCTTCCCTCCCTTCCATTCAAGCTTTCGAAATATTACTGCGCAG
Source organism: Ladona fulva (assembly GCA_000376725.2). Lineage (NCBI taxonomy): Eukaryota > Metazoa > Arthropoda > Insecta > Odonata > Libellulidae > Ladona > Ladona fulva. Next base: position 8,253 of record APVN02035302.1, read on the forward strand.
TTGCGGCTTCAATACGGATTTTATTGCTATCGAATGCAACATGCTGTGAAGCATCGAAATAAAGATTAAATGTCGCCAAGGTCGTTCGTCGTTCATCCATGGCTTAAAATTATACACTCCAATGCTTATTTTATAATTCAGTCCTGTTCATATCTCTTTATTTTTGTGCTATCATTACTAAGTTGTTTGCCAACACGTTTTTAGATAATTTAGTTGTTCTCACGGTAAAATTTTTCTTGGGCCCACCGTTGATTAAAACATCCACGTAATTTTTCTTGGAAGAGATTGATTACTAAATTTTTTTCCTTTTTGAACCAAAAGGCGAAATTTTCCAATGCTTCCAAATCTTATAGTAAACAAACTTTCCTAAAAATACTGCCTCACTGTTTAACATGAATAAACTCGTCAGTCGTATCCATATTCGCCAGCCGATCTATAATAAACAGCGGAAAATATTTTCGCTCTACGAATAATTCATTAGCAGGAATACTCTTTAGCCGAGTTATTATTGCTATCCTGCCGCAGAAGGTGTGATCATTTTATAATATAATATCTCGTCATCCTCTGTATACTTCAGTGATTTTCTGGATTATCTCCTGCATGGGGCTGTTCAGAGCATAGGCGGCCAATCTTTCGCAGCTCATGCGTCAATTATTGAATTTTTATTTTAAATACGCCGTACAAACTGTAATATTGTTCCAGCAGCTATAATGATGCGCCGTAAATTGTGGTAAATACACTTTATAGAATTCAGCTCAGGGTTATGTAATGTATGTATGTAAATAACTGAATTTTCTACGAAATTTATTTTTAATTTAACATATGGTTTAATGGTCCACTTTAGGTGGATGCGCCTTAGGTACCCTGGTTTAGAGTAAACCTCTGCCTATCCTACCAACACTCCCTCCCTTTCTATCCATTCCATTTCCCTACATCACCATGCTTTCCCTTACGCACTGGTCCCTCCCCTTGTTTCTCCACATCTCCTTTCTCTGCAACTCGGTTAGCCCCAGACACACGCCACCATTATCGTTATTGGTTGTCCGCGTTTAATTTGAGGCCACACTTAACGCCGGAGCATGTCGTTTCCTTGGTGCCGCCAGTTTGTTTACCGCTCCCCCTCGAGGCACCGTCGGGTCGTGATCGTTTTCGTCTCTCTTTTCGGTCACAATTGCCTTTCCTCTTATTTCCACCCAACATCCCCAGTCACCGTCCGCACCATATGTTTCACGCCTTCGTCTTGCTCCGCAGCAACGGAGGAGAGCAGCCTTCGTAAATGGTCCGGGCGTTTAATTGAATTTCCGTTCGAAGTCCCGCGTGGGAGGAGTAAACGTGAGGAGAGGTTCTGCAGTCCGGTCGACTCGCAGATATATAACGCCCACAATTCTTGATGGTTCTCGATTATTTATTGAGTGACCTTTTCTGGAGACTATTTTTCCTTTTATTGTATATTTTGCCTTCTTTTTTCTTGATTCTTTTTTGTTTTTTTTATTATGTTCTTTTTTGTATTTTTAATGTGTTTTTATTAATCTATTATTTATTTTCTATCAAATCACATGTAATTGGGTTTTTTTAACCTGTTTGTGATAAATAAATTATTATTATTATTAACTTTTATGAATCTTAGATTCATAAATGCTAATAACTTAGTTGATCCTTAGTCGACTCCCGAGCAGTAATCGACCCTTAACGATGTCATATCGACCTTCAGAGGTCTATATTGACCACTCAACGGTTCCCTGCTCTAAACCATCCCCTTTTGGCAAGTTTCTAGATCCCTCTATGCATATTCGTCAGTAGTGCAGTGTCAGTCTCAACAGATACTTGTACTTGGGGAACTTGTCATCAAGGGATTACTTACAGGGTTCTGCAATGCGGAGAAGGAGATTTAGGGCCCCCAGCTGCATCTATTTAGGGATTACATAGATTACACTCTACGGGAGTGCTCCCGGACTTTTTGGAACTCCACGTGTTGTTCTCAGTGTATTATTTATCGTAAAGGCTTTCAAGCTATTCAGTTCCATTAGGCCCTATTAGCGTTTGGAAAGAATTCGGGGGGCTCAGAAGGCATATTTCAACTGGGCTAAAATTTCTTTGTCAGTTGTCGCCGATTTATCTATCCTTATATCAAGTTTTATACTTTACAGATTTCCAATTAGTTTCGATCAAAATACTCAAGGTTCGCATAATAGCTAGCAATCTCGAGCGAAAAACGTGAATGAAGAAGTAAGGATAGATTTGGCATTTTCAGTCAAGGGGCTACAGTTGATGAAAGGGCTGCACGTGTCTCGCACGAGCGCAGTATTAAGGAACCCCTGATTTATTGGACACGTGGACGTGGGGGAAATCGGTGGCAATTGTATTACCATGAAGCGAAGAGAAAATGATTCAGAAAATAATAGAAAAGGAAGTGATAAGAAGATCAGGGCACTAGAGCGATTACCAGCAATAACTTCAATTACGTAGATAATTTTAGCTAGAATTTGGAGTGAGAATGAATCGGCCTAGCGTGGCGCAAAGACAGAAAAATATTTCTCGTCGCAAACTTCAAATCTAACAAAGTTGTTGGACTGCTGTAATGTCGTCATCATTTCACTGTATGGAAAATGGTTAGCTAGAGAGCGGAGTATTTCGAGTAGAGTTCAAAACATACTTTATTTCCCTCCTATTTCTTGTTTCCTATTTTTCTGGAACTTACTTATCTTTAGGCCTCAGAGCTACGAAAGTAAACGTCCTATCATGTCATGAAAATTTCTTTTATTTTTCTTGTTGCCTTAGTGCCATCGTAAATTGTCAGTGTGATAAATTACTACCAGGAGCTTAACATCATGGGATTTCTCCCATATCTGTTGTATATTTGGATGATGGTTCGCCAACGCTACAGGAGATGTCGCCTCCGTCTGTGCCAGTGCTTCAAATAACTCATTTTCTAACTTCATTTTTTCGTGACGGGAGTTATACTAATAATTCATTCTTTGTCGATAGAATTAGCGTATACTGGAAGAATTTGAATGAAAGTGCATGCCAATTAATTGTATTTAGCGAAGACGAGCTTTCTTTAAATGAAGTGATAATTATACAATATTTGGTTTAAACAATATAAATTATTCTTGAAAATTAGGGACTTAGAATCCAACATGGATGGCAAGTCACCACGCCCCCCCCCCCCCCCCCACACACATCAAAGATATGGGGCAAACCAGAAGAAGCAGCGTCCAAGAAAAATATTATCGAAGTGATATTTTGGAGTTGCACCCGTATTTTTCGTGGGTTAATCATACATGTTAATATTTTAAAACATTGCGTCTAAATTAACGTGTTAGGTTTCAAATTCTTTTTATAATAATGTATTTATTTATTTGACGATACAGATAGTTTTTAGATGTTAGTGGAAGCTAAAATAAATACAATGTGACCAGAAATTATTATCAGAAATGAAATAAAATTAAGAGTAAGTTCAGTACCGTGTAGGAGAATCCGCCACATATAGCTAAGATCCGAAGAATTGTTTCAATAGATGCAAAACGAGGAAGAACCTTTGTTACTCAACCAGTCTTCTTAGTTGTTCTCAATTTTGTCGTGTCTTACAGTGTGTTTGAAAGGCAATGATTGCTCTGGAATTCAGTAATGGATTTGGAACAATATGTTCTATACCTATTATTTGGAGCTGTCAGAAATACTCGAAATTGTAATATTTATCTTAGGTTAAATATATCGGAATTTTTAAAGAAATATATTATTTTTCATAATACNGTACCAGAAATGGTACACGACGGCTGCGAGAAATTCGGCCCGTGTACCAGAAATGGTACACGACGGCAGCCAGAAAAGTCGAGCGTGTACCAGAAATGGTACACGCCGTCGCCAATGTGTTAATCTACTATTTATTTTCTATCAAATCACATGTAATTGGGTTTTTTAACCTGTTTGTGATAAATAAATTATTATTATTATTATTATTATTAGATGTTTTCGATTCGAAAAAGTCAAAGAAAGAAAGAAAAGTCAATTTTCTGTGAGAGACAGACGTAAAAAATGCTTGACAGGATCAGGACTTGAACTCGGAATTTTTCCTTTAATTACCTGTCATTTAGTTTAAATAAGAAAACGCAACAAAAAATTTTATGGCAGCGGAACGCTGAAATTGAACATAAATAATGCTATTTGAAAATTAATCTGATATCTCATTTTACTAGACTCGTTTAAATGTCGTTTTATTATAATGCGTCATATCATTACTAAATCGAGAACCTGCGGTTGGCAAATCCTTTGAATCATACGCGCATCCACGTATCTCTCACAAAGAGCAATTTGACGTAAGAGCAGCTCCGTTACAGAGAATCTCTGTCTCTCCCGAAAGATATTCCGTTCTGAAGAACTTTTATGTCACGTTTATAATGATATAATTTAATTTCCTCCCCGTTTTTCGAGCTTTTAGTGACTGCAAAACGTGAATATAGCGAAATAAGGCCGACTTCCGCTTGAGAAAGAAAAACTTAATCCTTTAATCCGCTTGCAAAGAAAATCTTGTCAAATGCCCTTCCGATCTTTTAAGTGCATATGCCTCTCTGACTTTAAGGTTTCTTAAGGCACTTTATTGTTTTCCGGTGGCAGAATTTTATTTCGTTTGACATAAAAAAGTTCTCGGTAAACGTAAAAACGGTCTCTACGTAGGAGTAATGACAGAAACCCTAAATACGGAGTGACTGTATACTGAATGACCCTATATAAGGAAACTTTATGTGGTTATTTGTATAAGGGGTTAAAAGGCATTGTATATCGTAGTGGTTTATAAAATGGAAGGAGAATTGAAAGTCATGGTTATTAAGACGTCCGTTTTAACGTTTCGGTCTATGGAATTAATTAATTTGTGCTATGAAAGAGGGTTTGGAAGTATTAGTAATTACTCGTATATTCAATGATGGAGGAATTAGGGTCGAAGTTAAACGTCACTAGAATCACGAGATTTGTTTGAGTAAATATATATCAGAGTTGATGGGGAAACACAGTGAAAGTGTTGCTAACCCCCTATTTGGGTAGCATTATTTCTTGGAATGGTCTGCGGAAAAATTGTTTGGGACCTCCTGATAAGTATGCGGGTAACGCGTTCGACTTCGGTGGAAGTGGTCCTGGGTTCGATATCCGGTGGATACTCACGTGCGAAATGACCCTAGCTCTCGAAACAGTTTTAAAATTGCTACTGCAACAAATAATGTTGAATGAAGGACAGCGGTTTCGAAGAAAGTCTATCTGAAATGTGGAAGATGGTTACGAAGGACTTGATAGAGAATTCATCAGGAGAAAGACCTGGCGTGGATCCCCTGTAGGGAAAATCTATACTGTTTACGTCATAGAGGCCTGTTGACGATATCTTGATTCTTTATCCTCTAAAATCCTGGAAAGTACTCAAAATAAATTTCTGAAAATTTGAAAATTACGTTCTGGGAGGGAAAAATCGGGAATTTGGGGCCCTCTAGAATCAAACCGATGATAGATATGACCGTTATCTCTTCTTTCATGGTGGTTTTACCTTGTTGCTCATACGATGTAGTCAAATTCAACGACCATTATGGTTTAGACTAAATTTGTTCCTATTACATTCATAAGAACCGTTTGCGTATGATTGTTACCAGCGTTCCGACCTAATATTTAAGTGAATAAATGATAACAGAAAATTTAAACATTGACTGAAATGAAAGAAGACGAAATTAAATGGTGAAGAAGCATTATTATTTTTAAAAAATTAGAGAAAATACCTTCCTACGAGAAAAATTTCGCTAATATATGGTAATGGCCGTGTGTGGCGTGGCTGCCTAACCCCGATTTTCAAATGCTGATTTTGTGTAAACGAAAGATTACTGGGTTAAAAGGTTTAATACATAAATGCCTATTATTTAGAGTATGGAACATACCCTGAGAGTCTCCATGGAATCCGTGAACCACAAACTTAGTGTGTCCATTGTCAGTGAAATTCGCCAAAGATTAACAGTCTTGGGTGTTTTGCTGAACGGGTGTGAAACATGGACTTTATAAACGGATGCTGGTAAAATGTAGGATACCTTTGAAATGTGGCTGCACCTATATTAGATTCCGATGCACATGTTTCCTTCCAATGTAGACGCCCGCGATATTATCTTCGTGTTTGTTTTTCTTCCGACGTCGACCAACAACGGATCTGGGGGAAATTGTAGGTGCAGCCTTAGATAGTAATATGTTTGGAAAGACAAATGAGAAGGTTGAATGAGAGGATTTTGATTAACTTAACAGAACGGTAATTGGGAAATACTACTTAAGCCGTATTCGCAGGTTATTGGCAACAATTTTTTTTCCCCGTGACGCTGAGATATAGATTTTAATCACCTCCACCGGATCTCGAAGTAGAATTATAAAACCTTAAAAGAAAAAAACCTTTTAGAATCATATTGGTAAGGGAAACAATATTAAAATGACGTGTCATTGAGTAGCAATTCTAAATTTATGAAAACATCTAAGTTGAAAAGTTGTCAATGAGTAAGAAACCTATTGAACCTAAATAACCGTGGACCAACTACAAGAAAAATGTCAAAAGAAGTAACTTAAACTGTAACCCCGGAAAAATATACAAGAAGTAAAAATACATGGAAGAACCAAATGCAAGAAAGACGACTTGCTGAAGAAAGACCAAGTGTAGTGGTAAACCAACAGAGTTCAAATGTCAGCAAAAAAATTGTGAAAGCTTAATGAGTGTCACCACAAAACTGGCATGTCTGTAAAGGAGGAAAATTTTAGAAGATCAGAAGAAACCGATAAGAGGAACTCACAACACAATTGCCAATATATGCCGAGAAGATACGTCAAATACGTATTTCGACAACCAAGTTGTCATCTTCAGTGATTGAAGGGTTCTGATTTACCATCCTTTTCTCTCATAATGAAGCGGTGGCAGAGGAAATGGGTGCGTCAGATATCAAGAAGAGAGGATTGCTAAAGGAAGCAATTGAAGATCAATTGTAAGGGGAAGTACGACGGAGAAGACCAACGCATAATATGTTGGAAGATGGAAAGGGATGGATGAAAGTAGGAAGTGAATAAATGGTGTTGGACGAGGTATTTAATGGCATTAAATTGCATTAGAGATAAACTAACCAGAAATGCAATAATATGCTACCCAGTTACGAATCCTTCCTTTCGTTTTCATTTTATTAACGTCTGCAATTATGCATATACTTAAACCTGACTACCCTTCCTTATCTACAAGTTAAATAATCTTCCGACCTAATCTCTAAATCATAATAATAATAAACGTCTTTATTGGGTGAAATTGGGACTAAAGAGTCCCATCTTCCATTTAACCCTTGTCATAAAGTGAGAGAAAGACACGAAAGAAAACAAAAGAAGGGAAGAAAGGGTTTTCGTGGAGGAGTAAAAAAACTGTGATATTTTATGCACAGAAAAAGTATCTCCACTGCAGGAAAACACCCACGAAGAGAATGGGGATGTGAAAAACCTGCGAAAGATATAGGAAAGAGTGATAAAGAATAGATCGCATCATAAGTGTTAGGAATTGAATAGAAGATTTTAAAGTTTGTAATACATAGCAGAAAAATCATTGTCAATAAAAGGTAACATAACAGGTAATGTATACAAATTAATTCACTATACGGAATATCAGAAATTGTTCCTTGTCATATATATGGATACATATATGTGTATATAAAACATATAAGAAATCATATTTTGTCAATAAAATCGTGACTGTAATGTATGAACAATGATTCACTGTCAACAAGTTA
>KZ310106.1:0-11618 GCA_000376725.2 Ladona fulva
TTAGTCCGCTTAGAATACGTTTAGTCCGCTTAGAATACGCTTAGTCCGCTTAGAAACACAATGCAGTTTGTTTCACATCTCTAAGTCTAACTGTTTCTGAGATAAATAGGGGGACAGACGGACGGACAGACATTTGCTTTCCATGTACATATATACATATATGTATATAAAAAACAAATCAACATCGCAATCATTCGAGCGCACGTCTCCGCACAAAACAAAAGAACGCGTCCCCACTCACACACATTTATGTATCAATACGTCGAGGGGGGGCCGCAGTGCGCATGCGCGCCCAAATGGGCCATTCATGTCGCCGTCTCCATGGCAACGTGTTATTTACGATTCCTCACGTGCGTCCCTCCGCAATTCCGCGGGAGATGGCGCCAATTGCCAAGAGTATCTTCTTGTTGTTTATCGGATACGGAGGGGGAGGGGATAGGAGGCGGGAGATTCGAAATCGATACGCTCAAACCGCTGCTGCGACGTTATTTCGCGCTCCTGAACGTCCGTTTTCGGTGGAATGCTGGGTAATTAGGTAATGCACACTTTGACGATGTCGAAATTCACAAGTAATTGAATTTGAGTCCGTAATTGCAGTAATTGTGGCGGGATGTTTAAATAAACGCCGGGGTTGTGACGTCATTTCAAGGTTTCTTCGTTTTTTTTAAGTGGTATTTGTGTTCTAACGGTTTATCGAATACTCATTTTATCGCTTGGATAGTGATGAGTTAGCTTAGGTTATGCTGGGACCGCTTAGTATACGATTAGTTCGCTTAGTGTACGATGAAGCTGCTTACTCTACGCGTTAGCTCAATCAATTATGATTTCTCGTTGTATATGATGAGTATGCTTAGTATATACGGAAAGAAAGATTTCGTAATAGATTGTTAGTCGGTAAAGAACTAAGCGAACTCATCATAAACGAAGAGGAAGCATCATAAACTAAACAAAGTCATCATTAAACTAAGCAAAGTCATCATTTAACTAAGCGTACTCATCATAAACAAAGCGAACTCATCATATACAAAGCGGACTCATCATATACAAAGCGAACTAATCATAAACTAAGCGAAACGAGTATGCTTAGTTGATGATTAGTTAGCTTAGTTAATCATCAGTATGCTTAGTAATTGATAGGTTCGCTTTGTCAATTATATCTCCTATACTTATGATGGGTTCGCTTACTTTATGATGAGTTCGCTCAGTAATTGTTGATTAGTTCGCTTAGACAATTATGAGTTCGCTTAGTTAATGATGAGTTCTCTTACTGAATTATGAGAAATATTCTCCTTTTTACTGATAATTCCGCTTAGTTTGAGATGAGTTAGCCTTGTTTTGATACATTTGCTTAGTTTATGATGAGTTCGCTTAGTTAGGTACCGACTAACGATCATTTATGAAATTTTTCTTTCGAATATATATTTAATTCTTTCAATGTTTTTCCTAAAATTCCTTTTTCTTTTCTGCAATTCGACATCCAAAAGTGCGATTTGAATTGAAATAAATTCGGGGAAATTTCAAATTTACTTCCGAAATAATTTCCGGTCTTTTTTCCATCGTTTCACTGCTTAGAATGTGATGAGTTCGCTTTGTTTGTGATTAGTTTGCTTAGCTTAAGATGATTTCGCTGCCTTACGCTATGCTGGCACAGTTTAAGATGAGTTCACCTAGTTTTATGATAGCTTTGCTTAGTTTATGATACTTCCGCTTACTTTATGATGAGTTCGCTTAGTTTACCATGAGTTCGCTTAGTTTATGATGAGTTCGCTATCATGCTTCCGCTTAGATTATGATGAGTTCGCTTAGTTTACCGTGAGTTCGCTTAGTTTATGATGAGTTCGCTTAGTTTACGTTGAGTGTGCTGAGTTTATGATGAGTTCGCTTATTTTACGTTGAGTTCGCTGAGTTAATGATGAGTCCGCTTAGTTTACGTTGACTTCGCTGAATGAATGATGAGTTAGCTTAGTTAACGTTGACTTCGCTAACTTAATGATGAGTTCGCTTAGTTTGCGTTGAGTTCGCTGAGTTAATGTTGAGTCCGCTTAGTTTACGTTGAGTTCGCTCACTAAATGATCACTTCAGATTGAGTTGCATTCCATAAATGGGATATGAGCGTGATACTTTTGATTGACTGGCCACCCGCCAGATGCCGTGGTTATCGTCAGAAGAAAGCGAGTGGAAGAAACGTCTGAAAGTATTGACGAAACGTCTGAGTTCTTGGGAATTAGCAGAAGATGCAAATGAGTCCTTTGGTGCAATTCTCTGAGGTCAGACACATAAATAAGGCGTCGCCATGGAAACCACGCGCATGCGCACTAAAGCCATGGACCGCGTCTTCTTCCGAAGGGGATCGCTGTTTGGAAGGCGCTTGGAGGGCGATGGGAGCGCTTAGAAGGCGCTTGGAGGGCGATGGGAGCGCTTAGAGGGCGATGGGAGCGCTTAGAAGGCGCTTATAGGGCGATGGGAGCGCTTAGAAGGCGCTTAGAGGGCGATGGGAGCGCTTAGAAGGCGCTTAGAGGGCGATGGGAGCGCTTAGAAGACGATGGGAGCGCTTAGCAGGCGCTTGGAGCGCTTAGAAGGCGCTTAGAGGGCGATGGGAGCGCTTAGAAGGCGCTTAGAGGGGGATGAGTGTGCTTAGAAGGCGCTTAGAGGACGATGGGAGCGCTTACATTATGATAAGTGCGCTTTTTTTTGACAACTTCGCTTGCATCTTAAATAAGTCATCACCTTCTAAGCGTACTCAGCGGAATGTAAGCTATCTCTAGACTAGCTAATATGTCATTTTTCTAAGCACTTTCGACACATACAAATCATAATCTAAGCGGAGTCAACGAAATCTAATCGTTTTAATCAAATTTAAGCGCACTCATCACTTCCTAAGCGCACTGTCAGCGCACTCATCGCTTCCTAAGCGCTCTAATCACTCTCTAAGCAAACTCATCACTTCCTAAGCAAACTCATCACTTTCTAAGCGCTCTCATCACTTCCTAAGCAAACTCATCACTTCCTAAGCAAACTCATCGCTTCCTAAGCGCTCTCATCACTCTCTAAGCGCTCTCGAAGCGCCTCTGTTATCGATCGCAGTGGAATAAACAATCCTTTTTAATTTTAATCCCCAATCCCACTTAAACACGTGGCCGCCGTAAACTAGCTCCTCCTGGCGGTACAATCTCCAGACATTAATTGCTATCTCTTCCTTCATAATTTCCGCTTTATTTGGACGCCTTTTTCTCCAAAAGAAACAGTTTTTGTCTCTTAAACACTTAAATACGTGCCTTTTTTAATTCTTTATTTCTCGGGATTGGGACTTCCCGGGAATTCCCCGGATCTCGGGATTTCCCGTGATTTCTCCAATCCCGAGAATGTTTACTGTGTATTATAACTCTTAATTTAACCATTTTAAGAATGTTTTGTAAAAATACCACTTCAATTAACGGTTTAAACTGTTTTAAAGTCTAAAATTTCGGTTTCCGCGAACTTTTAAACAGATGACGTAAATATCCGTCATGTGTCGATACCTATGACGTAAGGATCCGTCATCCGTCGCCTCTCAAGACGACATAATACGTCATTTTCTTCCACATAAGGATTTTGGAACAGTTGTTTAGTTTAGCGTGTTACACTGACGTCGAGGTAATAAATCGTCATCACATGACGGCAAAATCCACCTGACATTGTATTCATGACGGAAATAAACCTAATTTTCTTATCCTGACGAGAAATTACGTCATATGGCACTTTCATGGCGGAAATATACGACAAACATTGCGTTCATGACGGAGATATACGTCAAGTGGCTAATTATTGGTGGAAATATCCGTCAAACATTAGATTTGTTACGAAATCATACGGCAAATTTCATATTCATGACGGAAATATCCGTCAAATGAGGAAAAAGTCCTTACTTGGAGGTTTGCTTACTGAGAAAATGCTTTCTTTCTGATATCTATGGTTCTACTTTATCCTTGTTTTATTCCATTGGAACGTAACGTAATCACACGTCATTTCGTGACGTTTATGCCGAATTTCTCCGTCATAACGATTTAACAAAAAAAACGAACTTTTGAAGGATTTTTTTCGAAATTATCGCAAATTTCGTCAGAAATCATAACAAAAGAAAAAAATAAGAGTCCGCAATTTAAGTAAATTCAACGTATTTTAAGCTCTCTCAACGTATTCTAAGCTCTCTCAACTTATTCTAAGCGCTCTCAACATATTCTAAGCTCTCTCAACGTATTCTAAGCTCTCTCAACGTATTCTAAGCGCTCTTAACGTATTCTAAGCGCTTTTAACACACATTAAGCGCACTCAACGCATTCAAAGCGCTCTCAACATTCTCTAAGCGCCCTCAACGTATTCTAAGCGCACTCAACGTATTCTAAGCTCTCTCAACGTATTCTAAGCGCTCTCAACGTATTCTAAGCTCTCTCAACGTATTCTAAGTTCTCTCAACGTATTCTAAGCGCTCTCAACATACATTAAGCGGTCTCAACGCATTCCTAGCGCACTCAACCTATTCTGAAGCGCACTCAACGCATTCAAAGCGAACTGAACATACTCCAAGCGCCCTCAACGCAATCTAAGCGTCCTCATTGCATTCTAAACACACTCCAAACACACTAAGCAGACCAAAAGCATTCTAAGAGTACTAAACGCGTTCTAAGCGCACTCAACGCACTCTAAGCGCTCTCAACGCACTCTAAGCGCCCTCAACGCATTCTAAGCGCACTCATCAAGTGAAAGAATGGAAGAAATTGAGTGTTTCCGAAATGGGTATTCAATCGTCACTTTTAATGTCTCAATTTCGTGAGCGATATTCCGATTTCGCATCGGAAATTCGTGCGGAATCACGAATTGGATCGGCGGTCGTGACTCCACCATAGTGTAGGGGAAACCATTCTCGGGAATTCTCTTTCGTTTTCCAGAAGCGAGAAATTGCACAAATCTTTCCCAAAACTCAATTCCTGTTTAAATTGGGTTAAAATGTTAAGGATTTCAATTGAATTAGAATGCGTTTCGTACGCTTAGGATTTGCATTTTCCGCTTAGAATCCGCTTGCTCCGCTAACAACTGACAACCAACTCTATCTAAGCGCTCTCTAAGCGATCTCAACTCTATCTAAGCGCTCTCTAAGCGATCTCAACGCTATCTAAGCGATCTCAACGATATCAAAGCGATCTCCACGATATCTAAGCGATCTCAACGCTAACTAAGCAATGTCAACGCCATCTTAGCGCATTCAACATCTACTTAGCGATCTCAACGCTATCTAAGCGATCTCAACCCAATCTAAGCGATCTCAACGCTATCTAAGCGATCTCAACCCAATCTAAGCGATCACAACGCTATCTAAGCGATCTCAACGCTAACCAAGCAATGTCAACGTTATCTTAGCGCATTCAACATCTACTTAGCGATCTCAACTTATTCTAAGCGCACTCAACTTTAGAATGTTAAGGTTAAATTGCCTCTTTCACTCAGCCTAGAATACGTTAAACTCCGCTTACAACGAGGTTAGTATACTTAGAAAATATACTTTCCGCTTATAATACGCTTAGTCCGCTTAAGATCCGCTTTACCCGCTTCGAATACGTATGGTATATATTTAGTTACTTAAGGATCTGTATTCAAATTCAACGAATGCGAAAGATTCGCTTTTTACCAGAAACTTTTCGGAATTTTGAATCGAAAGAGAGAAAAAACGAACACTATTAGAATCCTCACTCAATTTCCCTTCTTTTGACACTCGTCTCGACTTTCTTGGACAATTATTTCTAATTTAAATCAATAAAAGAAACAAAACCTGCAATTGACAAAAGTGACCTCTACGTGTATTTCTTATGGAAGGGTTGATTACAACCTCAAAGATTCACAAATTTCCACTTATTTCATCAAATTCTTTGCAATTTGGACCTAAAATCAATATTCAAAGATAGGAATAAGAATCTATAATGAATTTTCTTTCTTTTAACACTCATCTCGACTTTCTAGGACAATTATTTGCGATTTAAATCAATAAAAGAAACAAACCCTGCAATTGACAAAAGTGAACTCTACGTGTATTTCTTACGGAGATACCTATTTACACCTACATTTTTCCTAATAAATTGATAAAATTCCTTCCAAATGTGAATCGAAAGCGATATTCAACGACTAGAATAAGTATCTATGATCATTTTTCTCTCTTTTGACACTCGTCTCGACTTTCTAGGACGATTGTTTCCTATTTAAATCAATAAAAGAAACAAACCCTGCAATTGACAAAAGTGAACTCTACGTGTATTTCTTACGGGAATATTCCCGAGTACCTGATTTCGAACCAACAATATAAAAAGCGGACTCATTTCTCAGAAATTTGACTAAACTAAGCGAACTAAACGTTAAATCAGCGAAATCATCCCAAACTAAGCGAACTGGTGATAAAGTAAGCGAGCAAATCTTTAACTTTCAGTCGACTCAGCGCAAACTAAGCGAAATAATCATTTCTTAAGCTGATTCTATGTTATCCTACAGTAAGTAAATTATATATATACACTAATAAACGCCCCCGTATAGAAATAGTTATCATAGAAAGTCGAGACGAGTGTCAAATTAAAGGAAAATGATCATAGATTCATAGTCTGGTCATTGTATATCGCTTTCTCTTCATATTTGGGAGGAATTTGATCAATTAGTTAGGAAAATTGTAGGTGTAGGTAGGTATCTCCATAAGAAATACACGGAGAGTTCACTTTTGTCAATTGCAGGGTTTGTTTCTTTTATTGATTTAAATAGGAAATAATCGTCCTAGAAAGTCGATACGAGTGTCAAAAGAAAGGAAAATGATCATAGATTCTTATTCTAGTCGTTGAATATCGCTTTCGATTCATATTTGGGAGGAATTTCATCAATTAATTAGAGAAATTGTAGGTGTAGGTAGGAATCTCCATAAGAAATACACGGAGAGTTCACTTTCGTAAATTGCAGGGTTTGTTTCTTTTATTGATTTAAATAAGAAATAATTGTCCTAGAAAGTCGAGACGAGTGTCAAATTAAAGGAAAATGAATGAAGATTCTTATTCTAGTCGTTAAATATTGATAATTGTTCGATATTTGGCGATTTCTGATAATGGAAACGAAAATTTAGTAAAATTTTGCTTTCTCAACGATAGCTTCGCTTAGTTTATGATGAGTCCGCTTAGTTAGTGATGACTAGGCTAGGTTAACGATGAGTACGATGAGTGTATTGTAGAGTAACAAACCACGCTCCAATGTTTAATTTGCCGCAATTATTATTCAATATCTATAAATTTATTTCGAGAATTTTTTTCGAGTTAGATAATTTCTAATTGCAATTAGATAATTAAATTTAGACTAAAAGACATGATTTAGAAAACAAAAATAAACACCATGATTGCGCTGTAAACAACGNCTAAGCGATCTCAACGCTAACTAAGCAATGTCAACGCCATCTTAGCGCATTCAACATCTACTTAGCGATCTCAACGCTATCTAAGCGATCTCAACCCAATCTAAGCGATCTCAACGCTATCTAAGCGATCTCAACCCAATCTAAGCGATCACAACGCTATCTAAGCGATCTCAACGCTAACCAAGCAATGTCAACGTTATCTTAGCGCATTCAACATCTACTTAGCGATCTCAACTTATTCTAAGCGCACTCAACTTTAGAATGTTAAGGTTAAATTGCCTCTTTCACTCAGCCTAGAATACGTTAAACTCCGCTTACAACGAGGTTAGTATACTTAGAAAATATACTTTCCGCTTATAATACGCTTAGTCCGCTTAAGATCCGCTTTACCCGCTTCGAATACGTATGGTATATATTTAGTTACTTAAGGATCTGTATTCAAATTCAACGAATGCGAAAGATTCGCTTTTTACCAGAAACTTTTCGGAATTTTGAATCGAAAGAGAGAAAAAACGAACACTATTAGAATCCTCACTCAATTTCCCTTCTTTTGACACTCGTCTCGACTTTCTTGGACAATTATTTCTAATTTAAATCAATAAAAGAAACAAAACCTGCAATTGACAAAAGTGACCTCTACGTGTATTTCTTATGGAAGGGTTGATTACAACCTCAAAGATTCACAAATTTCCACTTATTTCATCAAATTCTTTGCAATTTGGACCTAAAATCAATATTCAAAGATAGGAATAAGAATCTATAATGAATTTTCTTTCTTTTAACACTCATCTCGACTTTCTAGGACAATTATTTGCGATTTAAATCAATAAAAGAAACAAACCCTGCAATTGACAAAAGTGAACTCTACGTGTATTTCTTACGGAGATACCTATTTACACCTACATTTTTCCTAATAAATTGATAAAATTCCTTCCAAATGTGAATCGAAAGCGATATTCAACGACTAGAATAAGTATCTATGATCATTTTTCTCTCTTTTGACACTCGTCTCGACTTTCTAGGACGATTGTTTCCTATTTAAATCAATAAAAGAAACAAACCCTGCAATTGACAAAAGTGAACTCTACGTGTATTTCTTACGGGAATATTCCCGAGTACCTGATTTCGAACCAACAATATAAAAAGCGGACTCATTTCTCAGAAATTTGACTAAACTAAGCGAACTAAACGTTAAATCAGCGAAATCATCCCAAACTAAGCGAACTGGTGATAAAGTAAGCGAGCAAATCTTTAACTTTCAGTCGACTCAGCGCAAACTAAGCGAAATAATCATTTCTTAAGCTGATTCTATGTTATCCTACAGTAAGTAAATTATATATATACACTAATAAACGCCCCCGTATAGAAATAGTTATCATAGAAAGTCGAGACGAGTGTCAAATTAAAGGAAAATGATCATAGATTCATAGTCTGGTCATTGTATATCGCTTTCTCTTCATATTTGGGAGGAATTTGATCAATTAGTTAGGAAAATTGTAGGTGTAGGTAGGTATCTCCATAAGAAATACACGGAGAGTTCACTTTTGTCAATTGCAGGGTTTGTTTCTTTTATTGATTTAAATAGGAAATAATCGTCCTAGAAAGTCGATACGAGTGTCAAAAGAAAGGAAAATGATCATAGATTCTTATTCTAGTCGTTGAATATCGCTTTCGATTCATATTTGGGAGGAATTTCATCAATTAATTAGAGAAATTGTAGGTGTAGGTAGGAATCTCCATAAGAAATACACGGAGAGTTCACTTTCGTAAATTGCAGGGTTTGTTTCTTTTATTGATTTAAATAAGAAATAATTGTCCTAGAAAGTCGAGACGAGTGTCAAATTAAAGGAAAATGAATGAAGATTCTTATTCTAGTCGTTAAATATTGATAATTGTTCGATATTTGGCGATTTCTGATAATGGAAACGAAAATTTAGTAAAATTTTGCTTTCTCAACGATAGCTTCGCTTAGTTTATGATGAGTCCGCTTAGTTAGTGATGACTAGGCTAGGTTAACGATGAGTACGATGAGTGTATTGTAGAGTAACAAACCACGCTCCAATGTTTAATTTGCCGCAATTATTATTCAATATCTATAAATTTATTTCGAGAATTTTTTTCGAGTTAGATAATTTCTAATTGCAATTAGATAATTAAATTTAGACTAAAAGACATGATTTAGAAAACAAAAATAAACACCATGATTGCGCTGTAAACAACGCTGAGTGCGCTTAGATTGCGATGACTTCGCTTAGTAGACGATGAGTTCGCTGAGATGATGATAGGTTCAGAACCGCTTGGCTTTTTGATGAGTTTGCTTACTTTATGATGTAATAGTTGAGTCCGCTTAGCATGTGATGAGACCGCTAAGTACTTGTGAAGACATACAAAAGCTAGATGGTGAAGATGTGAGCGCTCTCATCGGATTTTAATAGTAATTTAAGCGATTTCATCGTATTTTTGGCGTATTCTAAACTATATTAGTCATTGATTTATAGTGAATTAATAGTAAACGCCCCCGTCTTGATGAGGGACTACATTAGGTTTAAAAATATATCTATTATCGTATATATTTAGTCCTCATAAGCTAGAAATAGTCCGTCGTAAGATCAGAATAACTCAATTTATTTATTACCATTATTTATAATATTTATTCTACTGTTTTCAAGTCATTAAAGCCTACTTTACGTACATTTACGATAGAAAAATATAAGAACTGATTATCCCCGTGCACTTATATGGGACAATTCATGAAATCAACATTCAAAATTGGCCTTAGTCGTCAAAGGAATGGTTTGTTTATTTCCCTAAAAGTTTACGAAATTTTCCGTCTATTTTATCAAAGTTCTCACAATTTCGAATTTAAATGAATTTTCACGGCTAAAATAAGATTCTATGATCATTTTCCTTTCTTTCGGATTCGACCAATTCCAAGCGAGCTAAACTCATTCTAAGCACGTTTTCTAAGCACAGTAAACTCATTCTAAGCGGACTCAGCTGATTCTAAACACATTTCCCATTGTCTAAGCGGAGTAAACGTTTGATAACCACTTTCTAAGCGGATTCTAAGCGGGCTAAACTCATTCGAAGCACGTTTTCTAAGCACAGTAAACATATTCTAAGCGGAATCATCGCATTCTAAGCGGACTCGGTTTATTCTAAAAACATTTACCATTTTCTAAGCGGGCTAAGCGATACCTAAGCATAGTAAACTCATTCTAAGCGGGTTAAGGTCATCCTAAGCAGTTTCATCGCATTCTAAGCGGACTCAGCTCAATCCAAGATTCTATGACCAATTTCCTTTCTTTTGACACTTGTCTCAATTTCGTACGACAATTATTATTAATTTAATTCCTTAAAAGAAACAACCTCTGCAAGTCAAGAAAACGTAATTTACGTTCATCTCTTATGGAAACGTATTTTGTGCTCTTGGGTTCGAATCCGGGCCTTTACAGAGATGAGAATAGTTTTTGGGTTTCAGCATCCTAGAAAAACAATGCAGTTTGTTTCACATCTCTAAGTCTAGCCGTTTCTAAGATAAAAGATAAATAGGGGGACAGACATTTGCGTTATATATATATATATATAGCAGTAGAACCATTAAAAGAGATAAATGTTTCTTCAGGGGAAAACTGTACAAATTATTTACAATTTTCAGATTCGGTTATTCTGCAAAATGTTCAAAAATTGAAAAATACTAGCAGATCACATTCGTGTATTTTGAAAGAAAATGACTGGCTGTTCAAGAGGCAACACGGAATCAGATTGGGCTTCTCATGCGAAACACAGCTCCTAGGTCTCGTTCAAGATATTGCACAAACCATGGATCTCAGTGATGAAATAGATGCGATTGTTATCGATCTTATAAAGGCATTTGATAAAGTACCGCACGACCTCCTAATAGCAAAGACACGGAAATTAAACATCGATCATATGTTTATAGATTGGATTCAACTTTTTTTGAGGACGAGAAAACAGAAAGCTGGAATCGGAGATGTTTTCTCAAAAGAGGCAGATGTTACTTCAGGTATTCCGCAAGGTAGCGTTCTTGGGCCACTGCTATTCCTCATTTACGTGGATGACCTCCCAGCGAATATTAAATCCGATATCAGACTATTTGCCGACGACTGCATACTATACAGGCGGATAACGAATGCTCATGATCGCCTAATTCTGCAAAATGATTTAAATCAACTACCGGAGTGGA
>KZ310107.1:930-17764 GCA_000376725.2 Ladona fulva
TCACTTCATTAATCCTGTTTTTCTCTCCTGTCGTAACCAGTTGTCCCAGGTAAGTGTACTCTGAACAAACATCAATGGGTAGCTCTTGTAGTAGGATTGGTACTTGTGCCCAAAAGTATTATAAATTACCCTAGTTTTCAATAAGTTTACCCTGAGTCCTATTTTCTGCCCAGCCACGTTCAGTTCTTGAAGTCTTGATGCTAGATCTTCACCGTTGGTTGCAAAGAGTACTATATTATCTGCGAAACGCAAATGACTGATGTGCTCTCCATTAATCCCTAGGCCTCTTTCCTCCCAGTCTAAGGTTTTAAAGACTTCTTCCAGAACGGCTGTAAATAGAATTGGTGAAAGGCAGTCGCCTTGTCTCACTCCCTTCTCAATCCGGAATTCCTCTGTTTCTTCATGCAGCATTACAGAGGCTGTGGCGTCCTTGTAGATGCTGCGTAAAAGTTGGATGTACTTGGCATCTATCCCTTGTTTCTCCAGTGCTTCCAGTGTGGAGGAGGTACTTACCGAGTCAAAAGCCTGGGCATAGTCCACGAAGCAGAGTACTAGTGGCATCTCGTATTCATTCATTCTGCTGATAATTTCTTGCAGCGTGTGGATGTGGTCCATAGTGCTGAATCCCTTGCGAAATCCAGCTTGTTCTCTGGGCTGGGCAGCTGCCAGGGACGTCTTCAGACGTGCAGCTATTACTCTCATGAACGTTTTGTATATAACAGGAAGGAGGCTGATGGGGCGGTAGTTCTTCAAATCTTCCTTGCTTCCTTTCTTGTGCAAAAGGACAATCTTTGCATGGTTCCATTCCTTCGGAATTCTCCCTTGTCTAAGGCAATTAGTGAATAACTGCGCTAGGACAGGAGAAATTTCTGTAACACCAAGTTTCAGATATTCTGCTAAAACTCCATCAGCTCCTCCTGCCTTTCCATTCTTCATCTTCTTGATGGCCTCTGTTACTTCTTCTGGGAGAATAGAGGGGGGATTTTCTGAGTTTTGTGTTTCTTCTTGGTTTTCCTCTTCAACATTTTCTGTCTTCTTGTATAAGTTGGTGAAGTATTCGGTTACTGTCCTCAGTATTGCTTGTCTATTGGAAGTTGTTGTGCCATCTTCTTTCTGGACGACCAAGATTTGTTTCTTTCCCATTGCTAGGCGTCGTCTGACCCTCTTCATACTCTTGTTGTTCTCTATAGCTTCTTGTACAATTCTTTCGTTAAAATTCCTTACATCTTCCTTCATCGCCACTCTGATAGACTTGCATAGCTCGACATATTCGATATTTTCCTTTGGCAAGTCTGAGTGCTTCAGTTGCTTTCGCTGTTTCATCATTTTCCTGGTTCTGTCGCTGAACTTCTTATCCTTTGGTCTTTTTGGTGTACTTGCTACTTCTTCTGCCGCTGCTTTCACGACTTCCATGACTTTGGCTTCCAGTTCTACTTCTTGAAGTGCTGAAAACCTATTTCTAAGTTCCAGCTGGAACTCTTTCCTATTTTCTTCTAATTTTCTAATACTTACCTCCTGTTTCCTGCTTGAGACCAACTTCTTTCGCTCCATTCTGACGTTAATCTTCATTCTGCATCTAACTATCCTATGGTCACTGCCGGTGTTGAAGTTGTTTAGTACCTCACAATTAGTAACTGGGTAGAGTTTGTTAACCAATATGTAGTCTATTTCGTTTTTCACTCCATTAGGACCTCTCCAAGTCCACTTCCTTGTAGGATTCTTCTTGAAATATGTGTTTCTTATGTACATATTGGTGCACTCTGCAAATTCTACCAGGTGGTGACCTCGTTCATTTCTCTGTCCTAGTCCATATTTTCCTGTGACAGCATCATCTGCTTCCTGCTGACCTACACGAGCATTAAAATCACCCATGATGATTTTATAATAGTGATCTTCTTTGTCATGTTCCTTGCCAGGAGTCTGGTAGAAATTTTCAATTTCCTCTTCGCTGCTTGCTGCTGTTGGTGCATAAACTTGGATAATATGAACAGAGTAACGCTTGTTTACCCTTAGGATTAGCTTACATATTCTGTCAGACTTTTTATTTTCTCCACATTATTTTTCCATTTCTTGTTAATCAAGAAGCCAACTCCTCCAAGTCTTCCATCCTTTGTTCCCCTATAATAGAAAATATGTACTTCCTTGAGTGTAAGTAACCNGTCAGATACACTTTCTATTTTCTCCACATTATTTTTCCATTTCTTGTTAATCAAGAAGCCAACTCCTCCAAGTCTTCCATCCTTTGTTCCCCTGTAATAGAAAATATGTTCTTCCTTGAGTGTAACCAGTTCTTCTGATTTTCTTCTTACTTCACTGAATCCGATGACATCCCACTTTATCTTCTCTGCTTCATTGAGCAATTCCAGGAGTCGATCTTCGCTCAACGTAAATTCAGGTACTTCCCGTAAAGCTAGGGAATTAAATTTTAACTGCAAGTGCATGAATAGATTCTCTTCCGCGTACTGAAAAGACCGCTCCCAAAATGATCGTAGGTTTGATGCTAGGTCGATGTAAAACATTCAAAGGATTTAAATCCCACAGACCAGGGAAATTAAAGGTATTTAATTGCTTATCTGAAGCAGATTACACATCTGCTCCCCACATTTATCGCGGTCTCCCAGAGATACCATCCCTTTCGAACCTATGGGATGAGTCATAAGCGTTTCCTTTTGACATAAACAGATTGTCATTTTTTTCTAAAGCAGCCGATGGCACCGTTCCGTTGCGCATTTTTAATTTGGTGAGAAGGAATTGCTTCACAGGATCGCCGATTTTTTTCTGTAAAGTCCCGGGTCTGGACATTATGGTAAAAAGCGGACATCTACCCTAGGCATCATGGGTTTGATTCTAGGAGGCCCCAAAAACGGCACTTTTCCCATTTAAATGCATTGAGCACATTTTCAAAAATTCGTTTAGCGTATTTTGCATAAGGATAGATCGTTGAAATTTACGGAGTGGTTATATCCTATTTTTATCTTCCGTTTTCCACAAGAACCTTCTCCCTAATCGCCCCAGGTTTGATGACAGGTAAATTCTTAGTGCAAAATTTTCAAACAATCATTTCGGGTATTTCTAGGTAAGATAGAACGTTTATAATTCACGTCATCGATAGAGAATATAGACATCTATAGAATTCCTAAAGGTTTTAACCCTTAGTTCGATGGTAGGGCAATTTATGTGACCTAAGTTCAGGAATTTAAGGTATTTGGCATTAAGATAGAAAGTCGTTATTCACAGTGTTGTTAGAATAGATAAATGTTCATCGTATGCAATAAAGGATTTTGCCCTGTGGGCCCAGGTTCGATGCTAGGACCGTTCGTATAACAGAATTTTCAAAAATTCATTATGGTATTTCCCAGTCAGGTAGAAGGTTTAAATTCACAACATCGATAGAAGATATGGATTTCTATGGTATGCTGTAAGAATATTTGTCCTAATAGACCCAGTTTCGATGCTAGGACAATTCGTATGGACGTATTTTGAATAATTCGTTTAGGGTATTGTAGTTGGTGGATGGCAGTCCGTTTATAGCAGGTACAAAAGATGAGGCAGAAGGAATTGCCTCACAGAGCTGCCAATTTTTTTCCAAAAATTCCCTTGTTTGGACACTTTGGAAAAATGAAGACATCCACCCTAGGCATCATGGGTTCCATTCTAGGAGTCCCCAAAAAATGGTAATTTTCCCTTATGAATGCATTGAGCGCATTTTCAAAAATTCGTTTAGCATATTTTGCATATAGATAGAGCGTTGAAATTTACGGAATCGTTAGAAAATGTTTTTACCTTCTGTTTGCCGTAAGAGCTTTATCACTAATAGCCCCAGGTTCGATGCTAGGTAAATTCTTAGTGCAAAAGTTTCAAGAAATCATTTAGGGTATTTTCCGTTAAGATAGAACGACAAAAGTTGGAGGGTCGATCTAATGTATAGAAAGGTGAAACAGTTAACGGGAAATAAAATACGAAACAGAACAACCACAATAAATGATAATAATGGTAAAGTTATACGAGATCCAGCCAGCATAAGGGAAAGGTGGAAAGAATATGCTGAGGAACTATATGGGAAGGACATGAAGCCAACAAACATAATGTTCGAAAGTGAACAAGAAGTGGAGGATGATGATGTTGGACCTGGGATATTAGATAGTGAAATTGATAGGGCCTTGTGTGATATGAAAGGAAATAAAGCAACGGGCATTGACGAGATACCAGTTGAGCTACTTAAAAACCTGAGGGGAAAGGGTAAGAGAAAATTCTATAATTTATGTAGAAAAATTTATGATGATGGGGAGTGGCCAGAGGATTTTACTAAGACAATCCTGATTCCTTTGCAGAAAAAGAATAATGCTTCTGAGTGTCAGGATTATCGTACAATTAGTTTAATATCTCACGTAGCAAAGGTTATTCTAAGAGTATTGAATAGAAGAATTGAAGGAAAAATTAAGGGGCAAATCGGAGAAGACTAGTTTGGATTTCAGAAAGGGAAAGGAACGAGGGATCTAATCGGGGTAATAATAATAATAATAATACGTCTTTATTCGGGCGAGATTGAGACTAAAAGTCTCCTCTTCCATCTAACCCATGTAATGAGGGTACAAGTAGAACGAAGCCTGGAATTTAAAAAGTATATATGTGCATGTTTTGTCAATTTTGAAAAGGCTTTCAATAGAGTTCAATGGCCAAAATTAATGGGAATTTTAAAGAAAATTGGGTTGGACTGAAGAGATAGGCGTTTGGTGCAAAATTTGTACTTAAATCAAACAGCGAGAGTTAGGATAACTGAGGAGGTGTCAGAATGGGCAGATTTAGGGAGAGGGGTAAGACAAGGATGCCCATTATCACCATCGCGTTTTAATATATATGCAGAGGAAATAGTGAATGAAGCTTGGGAAGAAATAAGCAAGGGAGTGATAGTTGAAGGGGAAGTGGTGAAGTCAGTAAAATATGCAGACGATAAAGCTATTGTGTGTGATTCCAAAAGGGGTTTACAAATACTAGTAAATGCACTAAACGATAAGGCAAGGGAATATGGAATGAAAATTAACGAAAGTAAAACTAAAGTAATGAGTTGAGATGGTCTCGGCCTTGACTTGGTGGTAAATCATTGTAAGCTATGAGAAAGAAACTTTAATATTAACAAACCACAAACATAGAGGTGCTAGAAATGGTTGGGGAGGAAAGGATTTTAATTGAAGTAATTAAGCGCAAAACAAAAGATATGGGTGGGTCAGATATTGAGAGGAGAGGGATTGCTAAAGAATGTAATAGAGGGTAGAATGCAAGGGAAAAGACAGAGGGGAAGGCAAAGGCAAAAAATGTTAGATGGCATAAAGGGTGGGGTAAGTTACCAGGTAGCGAAGGAATTTTAACGTTCTTACATAAGTGTTCTACCTTTCGGTAGGTCCATGTGCCCTAATATTCCCTATTCATAGCCCTATGAATAGGGAGTATTAGAGCACATGGACCTACCGAAAGGTAGAACATTTATGTAAGAACGTTAAAATTCTTACTGTTGATAAAGAATGTACAGATCTATTTTGTGCTCGACAGTTTTTACCCTTTGGGTCCTTAGTTCGATGCTAGAGCAATTCTTATGTCATAAGTTCAAGAATTCATTTAGGGTATTTTGCGTTAAGATAGAAAGTTGCAATTCACGGTGTTGTTACACAGTATAGATTTCTGTCGTATGCCATAATGCTTTTTGCCTTAGTGGCCCAGGTTCGATGCTAGGACCATTTGAATGACCGAATTTTCAAAAATTCGTTATGGTATTTCCCATATAGGTAGAACATTTGTAATTCACAACATCGATAGAGGATATGGATTTCTATCGTATGCCGTAAAGATTTTTGTCCTAATGGACCCAGGTTCAATGCTAGGACAATTCTTATGGACGTATTTTGAATAATTCGTTTACGTTTTGTAGTTGGTGGATGGCAGTCCGTTTATAGTAGGCGGAGTATTGCAGGTGGTGCATAATGCTTTAGTTAATCTATCTTACATTAAGCTTGTAGTATGCAAGCAACTTTTACTCATATATATAAACATACAACTTAACTCTTAGGTGCAAATTTTGTTAAAGTAATTGTTAATCATGTTACATATTATATGTGGTACTGATGCTTTGATGCATACACCATACTGATCTCTGAAATTTGTTTTGAAAATTTATGAGCCATCTTTTATTTGGTCATATGAGTCACAAATGTGTCCTTTGTTTATCTGAAAATTTTGTTCCTGTAAACAACTGGTTCGGCTACATGGTTTTGCTGTTTGGGCAGTTAGGAGAATGAAAAGAAAATCTCGCCTCAGCTCAGTGTCCCATCTCAGAGTTTTAGCAGATTTTATTATTGTTGGGTATTCTTTTCTACACTATTTATGTTTTGAGGGCATCCATTTCTTCTCTCTCTCGTAATAAGAAAGGTCTAGAGATACCTTGATGTAATAATAGTTAGGTGCAGTATGATTCGTTGCAAGGATTCTTCCGATTCTTCTTTCTAAGTGGAGCAATCTCAGAGAAAATTTTGGATGTAACAGTCGTAGTTTCTTGCGTTTTTAGTTAAACCATATGATTCCTTATCGAAAAGGAAAAAAGAAATAAAGTTTTTATGAAATAAGACCCTGGGATGTAAGCTTTAAGGTAATCAATAGGCAGAGAGAAAAGAAGAAAAGCTGGTAGAAATTGTAACTGATAAGAAACTACACATTCTTACTAATTAAAGTGTGGGTTGTTATCCTATGCATTTTAACAGGATTATAGAATTTTCAACAGTTTTAGGTGCACTTGCAGAAAGACTTATCAGAGAGCATACGCAAAATACCAAGAAGAGATCAACTATTTGGTGTGTGGTTCCGAAACACCCTGATTCCGGCGAAGAAATTAGCGAAATCGCCGCTTGCATAACTGCAGATGTTTTATATGAAGGTTACTCTGCTATAACTAACACAATGGAAGAATTAGACAGAAATGGAGCAGCAATTCAAGATTAAGGCCGACATCTATGACCGCAAGAGGTTGGCGAAGCAGGAGTGCCGAAGCTTGAGCAGTGCGATGGAGGCTCAAATAATTCGTAAGGAGAAAAAATGGAGCTGAACGACTTTTATAAGGATGCAAAAAGTTTACTATATGCACTAGGTATATTAGATAAGCAGTCAAGAATCGCAAGTTTATTCTTTATGGTAGTTATTCATAACAAAAACTTTAAACTCGTTTTTATCAAAACATTGTTTTTGAAATTGGTGTGTACAATAACTCAAAAACTATTTCAACTATCAAGATTTCATTTTGCATTCCTTATGAACATTACATTATCTATTAGGTGAACCTCAGATATTGATGGAATTGTTAATGTAAACAGTTATTGTTGTTAAAAGTGAAGGAATTTTTTTCATCAAAATCAAAATTTTCACTTTAAAGAGCTGGCGTTTTCATAATTTAAAAAATTGTTTAATTTTAGAGGTTCATGAAATAGATAATTTTATACTCTATAAGAAAAAATTTTTTTTCAAAATTTGAACGGATATTGTAGATGCTAGAATGCACACCAATTGGCAATGCCTGCACAAACACCCTGTAGATATCCTATGCTATATACGATAAATTTAGTTAATCTTGAACGAAAAAATGTTTTGTATACTCTCAAAGGTGTAATATAGGTATGTACAAGCTTAGAAACCTGTATATTGTACTGTTTTTCTTAAAGAAATTTCCAAAAAACTCTTAAATTTTGCCCTTCTAAACCAGGCGCCACCCTTAAGTAGAATTAAAGCAAGGAGGAGTTTCTTTAACATAGCAATGCAATCATTCGGGGTGCCCGCACAATGGCTGACAAATAGTTACTGGAGATATTGGATAGGACACTTCAAAGCCTTTGACCAAATAAGTTTTTGATGGGTGGTGGTGTTGTCAAATTGACTTTGAACCAACGTAACCCATTATTTCAAAGTCGGCAATGGCTGATGAAGTAAATGCATGCCTCAAAGCATTATGTGTTTGGAGACAATTGAAGATATTGAAACAGACAGCAAATACAAGAGTTTATCTCAGAGAAGATGCTTCAGTTGGGTCATTTTCAGTTTATCCATTGTCCTTAGGTAATGGAAAATTAAAATTAGAGCCAGACAGTGGATTAATAGGATTCCCAAGTATTTTCTGAAATCTGGTCAGAGCTATTGATGACCCGAAAAGAGATTGAACTGAAAGTGGCTCCTGACATAACACGTAATTGCAGTAAACAAAATTGATTTAAGATTTTGATCAAATAGAGATCAGCCCTTTCAGTTTTTATATTATATAGTGTATACAGATTTCAAATATGAAGTTTTTTTTGCTGTTTTTTGAACACACATAACAATTGTTTCAGTGGATGTGTGCTAACATAAATCAGCTAACATAAGTATTCCATTCCAGTATCCATATCTTTTCCATCTGAGTTTGGGTGAGGCAAAGAAATAAGTTGAGCACATCACATCCAAATGTGTTATGTTTAAGGCTGAGAGAAGTGTCATGAGATATCATCACGTGTCAGCTAATAAATGTGATTCTGTAATTAATTATCATCATTAGCCAAGGTATAACTGAGTATTTAATATGATTCAGATTTTTACCTTTATGAGTAGTGTCATTTGTATTGAATCAACATTGTACATAAATTCATATGAAGATTGTTATTAGTCCTTGTTGGTTTTTTGTGGATTTTAGGATATTTCTAATGTTGTGACAATATGTTGTAGGTGTGTTGGTCAGACATTGGTGGCCAGTATGAGCTGAAGCTGAAGCTTCGTCAAGCTGTGGAGTGGCCTCTGCATCATCCAGAGTCTTTTAAACGCTTGGGAGTGTCACCACCTAAGGGTTTGCTGATGTTTGGTCCTCCAGGATGTTCCAAAACCATGATAGCTAAGGCTCTTGCCAATGAAAGTGGCCTCAATTTCATATCAATCAAGGTTAGATCTTAAGACTTGTACAAGAAACTTCCCATTATTGTCTAATTAATAGTTATGAAAGTTATTTCTAATTTATAGCCTTAGTAACACCAAATAACAAATTTAAATTAATAGTTAGTAGTTTGTGCCACTAGGTGGAGGCTGCTTGTCTTGTTTACAAAGTAGCAATGTGGAAGAGACACAGTTGAGCGGTTGATATCCCTGTCTTGAAAGTGGGAGACCTGGGTTCCAGTCCCACTCATGTTTCTATATTTCACACCTGTTTATCCATGGAACTCATGGCTTTGTTATTTATGATTCCTTGAGATTTTGACTAGTTTATGGATGAGTCAATGAAGGCATTTGTCAGTTGGACTATTAACACTGAAAGTATTGGAGAGACTGACCAAAGAAGAGCACTTTTCATAATTAATAATGTTTTTAAACCTTTAATTGTCATTATGACTTGAAATTGGGTAAAATGAAATTTAAATAGATTATTAAAAATGATTATTTATAATATCCATAAAAATACTCCCAGAATTCCAGAAATAAATATATTTCCAGAAATAAATTCCAGAAATTTCATGGGTGAAAATTACTCAAAAAGAGTTTGCCAATTATTTGCCTTTAAAAAATGTACATAAGATGTGCATATCAATCCCCATATTTAATCTAAGTTGGTGTAAATCCATTCAACACACAAAAAATTCATGGCTCAGCCTTGCTTACTCCATACTATATTACTGCATTGCAGAAAAACCAAACTAAGTAAATGTGTGGTATCTGTCCATTTATGAGATCTGATCTCCATTCATTTGATTAACATCTGAATTGAAAAACAATTGCAATTTAAAATACCATTATCTATGCCATCGGAATTTTTACTATACATTCAGCAAATAATTTACATAACACTAGCTTCTTTTGTTTCTTTCTAAATGTATTTGGAGGAGAGATATGAGGGGGACAGTAAGGTAATGGCATCACCCATTCACCTTTGAATTAACTTTCCTAAATGTGTCTTCTCCTGACGATTCCTTTAACTTGACTTCTTTTACGGAACCTTATATTTGTCAAATGTTCTACTGTCACATGTACCATCTTCAAATGTTCAGAAATACTGAAAAAAACTATTGGTTAAATGTGGTATTATCTTTTATTATTCAAAAGAAACTTAAATTACTATTAATAAAAATTATTCAAAGAGAGATCGATTGAAAAGTGTGAAAATGGGGGAATTTAGTTGTTTTGTTTTAATTGTACAGGGGCCAGAGCTGTTGAGTAAATGGGTGGGGGAATCTGAGAAAGCCGTGAGGGAAGTGTTTCGTCGTGCAAGGCAGGTTGCTCCAGCTGTGGTTTTCTTTGACGAGTTGGATGCACTGGGAGGAGAAAGAGGAGCCAATTCAGGTGGAAACGTGCATGAGCGAGTTCTTTCACAGCTTCTGACAGAAATGGATGGAGTTGCGCCACTTGTTAAAGTCACTGTAGTTGCTGCTACTAATCGTCCCGATAGAATTGATAAGGTAATATTAAAATTATATTTACTCATCTATCTCTTAGCAAACAACTGAAACTTTTAATTCAGCAAAATGTCCTGGGCAAAGTTGATAAAGTTTTTTAATCTCCTTTGTCCATGGTTGTCAAAATAACTCCTCTGTTAAGAACTATTATAAGGAATTAAAGAAAAGCTGATAATAATAATCCTTATAAAGTATTGAAGTATATTAAATTTTCAAACATGCCTGATTCTTTGCTTATCAACATATAACGCTCATGTAATGTTCCCCCTTTTTTTCCTTATCTATGATTTGTTTTCTATACAGCCCAAAGACCAAAAAAAGCAATGTTAAATATTGTATCTCTTTTATGAAACTCACCTTTTCTTGTTGTTCAAAATTCTCAATTCTAATATTTTTTGAAGTACAAGATGCTTTCAAAAATAATATAAGTTTTTTATGCCCATGGGTTTTAACCCCTTAACTGGGGACTAATGTTTCCTTTACATTTGCAGGATGGGGAAATATTCTACTGAATTCTAAAATTTGAATTCTATTTTCTTTAATATATCTAGTTATTATGTGATGATCTGTGATTTTTATTTTGAAAAAATTTAAATATTAACAATTTTATCTTATGATAAAAATTATAGANATGAAGAATTTTAAATATTTTTATTAAGAACTCAATCCATTCTAAAAAAATTATTATTGTCTTTTATTCAGTTTCTATCCTTTCTGTTAAATTTTATAATTTAAAAATGCAAATTTTCAGAAGAGCAAAGAATTAAACAATTGCTTGGTTGCATGTCTTCAAGGGGCACATGCAAATTAAGAGTCGAGCATACTTCCATAATTCTTCCCACAATTAAAAACAAAAAACTAAAAGTTTAGCACTTATGCTAGACTGCTATATTTCAGGCCATTCTTCTCCTCCCTGTGGTAATTTGTTTATAATATACATTGTAGGATCTCAGATCAAAATGTAAAGATTTTGTTTCGAGGGAGCTGGGATAACTGATCTCGAACGTTTGTATAACGGTGATCTTAGTGCATTGGGGGATAAGAGTCCTTTCAAGGTTCTCTAGCCTTGTGACCTTCCACAGCTGTACCTTTTATGACCCTTATGGGACATCCAAGTGTTTGGAACTCCGTTGAAGGCACGTGGGTGGCATGCTATTGGCCCATAGCAGGCAAACTCTTGGTAATAATAATAATAATAAAGCGTCTTTATTTACGGGCGAGATTGAGACTAATTAGTCTCTTCTTACATCTAACCCTTATAGGTAGCGTATGTCCAAAAATTTTTCAGCGAGTGATAGTTACATTTCACACGTCAATTTTGATTTGCTCATAATTTCATGCCATAGTTTTACCAAAACCAATTATTACGACTGCTTGAATAGTACTACTGCTTTGAAATCCTTCATAAAAATATCTAGCACAATATTGTACACAAATGAGTGTTGAAAGTAAATGCAGTACTCACCAGATAATTATTTTTCTGCAGGATCCCCTACATCAAGATGTATATATTTACACTACACAATTTACGTTACATTTGCACCATAGAAAATTTACACTACACGCTGGTTGCGCTGAATGTCAGTAGCCCTTTTCTGCATGGCATGCCCGGAAGCAAGGAGCAGCACACAGGGCGACATTGCAATCCTTAGATTTATAAATAGTTTCTTTTTGTTTCTCTTGAGACGCACACACTACACATCGTTTATGTCCATGTTTTTTGGATACTGAAGGAGAAGTCAAATCAGGGAAATGGTGACCAGCAAGTTTCAAGGGCTGATTTGTGGGTGACGACTTTCTCTCTTGTTTATCTTTAGAATCTTTGCTCCATATTTAGCTATAATTGAATTTATAACTTCCATCCTGAACGTAAGATTTATGTGGTTCCCTCCATTTTTTTTATGAATAACATATGCGTTGAAAACGCACAAATCAAGCAGATGCTGGAATATTTTTTGGTAGTATTTCTTCTTTCTCTTCCTAGCTACACTATAGAATATCATATATTGGTCAGAGAGGTCCACGTCACCCATTGCATCATTATAATAAATGCAAACGTCTGGTTTCATCTTCATTCCACACTTTCTTTCTTTTACCGACTTCATTTGTGCATCATGAATACTGCTAAGCATATGAAAATCACTTCTGTCTCTCCTTTTCAACAACATCAACTTTTCTTGGAGTGCCACAACAACTCCTTTTTGCAATGTTGTATTCGTTACATCTTTTGGAAGCTCCTTGCGATTTCAACAGACAGTTCCAACAGCATCCGTTTATAGTATAATAAGTAAATAAAAAATTTCAGGGCTGCTATAATAATTATCTAAGCCTATCAAATACCCTTTATTCAGAAGCTTTTCTGATAAATTTAGCACTATTTTTGTAGGTTTGGTAAAGTTTTCAAATCAACACCTTCTATTACATTTTTTAAATCAGTATCCTTNTTTCAAATCAACACCTTCTATTACATTTTTTAAATCAGTATCCTTTTCAATATATATAATAATGTTCCATACATATACTGACTTTGCCTCACAAAGTTTAAAAGATCTTTTCTTAGGAGTAAAAACTTTCCATGACAACTGCCCTTTCCACGACAACTGCCCTTTCCACGGAAGTAAATTCTTGTCAATAAAAATTTTAGCATCAGGTTTATAACTTTCCAAAAATTTCTTCAGTAAATAATTCAACACAAGATTTATTTTAAACAATTTCTGTGAGCTCGCACTCCTCCAGCAAAACTCGAGAATGACAGTAAAGAATAAAACGGTAGCTTTGGGTGGTATTACCCTGAAAGGTCGAAATTTTGGGGAGGACCGTCGCATGTGTGAAGACAGTTCAAATGAGAACTGAAAGAAACACGAAGTAATAAAGGATCTCGTAAGATGGCAGGACCAACAAGGACGACTAGGATTAAGATTTGGGGTCTAAAAATGCTTTCCCCATTGAGAGAGGGATTATTTCGAAAGGAGTGTCTAAAGACGCGTCCGGCGAGTGACATGGAGGCACGTCTATAGACGCCTACCCCAGTTATGGGGTTAAGTAAGTGTCAAGTGCAAAGTATAGAAGAATCCCTATTCAATTTAAAATAAAATCTGCTTGGAAGAAACTAAATATTGCCACTTACTACAAGAATGAACTTCAAGGTCTTTTATTTTTATTAATCTGAAAAGTGTTATTTTTATTGTTTTCTTGATCAGAATTTTAGGGTTGAGTCTTATGCACTTTTGTTACATTAATTTTAATGGTGGTATCTGAGTCTTAATGTTGCATCCATCTTTTTTCACACCATGTTCATCATTGTCATCTTTAGTAGTCTGCTTTTGCAGGTCCTTAGGTGTAATTTTTCTAGCCAATTCTGCCCTTCATTTCATCCGTTCTCTTCTTTTTAACTGTCTGTTGTATCTTCCCTCTGATCTCTCAGCAAGGACTTTCTTCTCAATTAATGCTCACTCCAGTTTCTTTTCCTTTGATTACTTAATTAAATCAACATTCCTTTCTCTTCTACTCTCCTCATTCTTGATTTTTTCTGTCCACCTTATGTTCCACATCCTCACACATATTCCAACATTTTTCATTCTTTTATAGTCATTCTTACAAAGGGTACATGATTCATAATCATTCATAAACACATTTCAAATATGCTCTTTTTTCAAATTTATGTAAATTATTCTCCCTGTAACATTTTTCACTTTTTTCACCCTTCGTTTGCCATCCCAATTCCCGTACTTCTTTCTCACATCTCCAGTCTTTTGTCAACTCTATGCCAAAATATTTGTATCTTTCCACCTGTTCCACCTATAAAATGTTATTTATACATGGATTGAAAAATTATAGAATATCTTTTTTTGTGCTTGTACTATATTTCCTATTGCATGAGTGTGGTGTATTTTCCAAGAGGCTCATGCTACTGAAATAAAACACATTTTGTTGGAGCAGACTTTCATTGATTATCACCTCTTCTTAGAAATATTTTTTACTAATGCTAAATAATACAAATCTAAATTTTTTCCTCCTTCATTATTCTTTTTCTAATGCGTAGGCATCCTTTCTACAACTTTTAATGCAAGTAAATTGCTGCAAAATGACTAAAGTAGGAGGTTTTCTTGACAATTTCCAGCATGAAATTAATAAATTAAAATTTAGGAAATCAAAAATTTGGTGAATTTTTCTGCTAATCGGAACATTTTCTTACTAGATTATTAATTTCTATTGGGATTGAATATGCAGTGATACCTCAGCTAATGAGTAACCCTGCTAATGTAAATTAAAAAAAAGTTTTTTGGACTCTACTAACAAATATAGATTTAGCTTACAAATGTTTGAGTGGATGTGTGCGCAAGCCAGAAAATATAAATGGTTGGACTATTCCTATCTGTTTGTGTGGCAAAGAAATGAGCTGACCATATACGGACCACCCTCCAACCCAAATGGGTTCTTTATGTGTCGCATTTTGGCTATCCAATCTGATTCAAGAGCATATTGTCTTCATTAACCAAGGTATCGCTGAACACTCTTTAATTGAAAAAGTAAAAAGTGCTAAGAATATGTTCCATATTTGTTTCCTTGCATAAGAGATTATACTGTCCTGTGCTTTAGGATGCCATGTTGGTTTTAACACTCTACTGGGCCACCAATTTTTGTATAGTGCATTTTCTATCCATTGCTGTGTAACAGATTCAATATTTTTTAACGACTGTATGTGCAGAGTATAGAACACTAGTTTTTTAAATATAACACTCAGATAGAACACTAATCTATGGCACATTAGATCCAGTCAGATTTCAAAATCCATGCGTTATCTAGCTGATGGAGGAATTTGGTGTTGTGGAACAGTGTGTGTGCCATGTTTACCAGGCATTACAAGTGTAAAGAATGTTGATAAAGAACTGATAAAAAGAGGTCGAGGTTCTTATGAAGAAAAAAGACTGTTGATGAGAAACATGTTATCATATAAGTAAAATGGTACAATAACAGGTTGGTTAATATTTTTTTAGCATTTGCTAATGCAAAGCCTTTGACAATGGTGCCAGGATACTGTAAATTATAATAGCCTGGCACAATGTACATTATATCACCAAAAAGTAAGTGGAAAGGTGGAAGTTCAATGCCCAAATGTGATAAAACTTTACAACAGTGCAATGGGTGGGGTTGACTTAGCTAATTGCCAGATAAATGTAAGGTCAAAGAAGTATTACCATTGCCTAATCTTCGTGTCTTTGTTTATATTTTTGTGATAGACGTGTCAATTGTTGGTTGCTGTACAGGCGTGATGCAGACAATCTCAAGTTGCCCAAATCTGAAGTCCTTGCAGTGGCCCAATTCAAACTTAAGCTAGCATTTGCATTGACCAAAGAAGGCATGAAAAGAGGAAGACCATCTTTGAATGAAACTAAGATTGAAAAAAGTTCAAAAAGGGTAGACAATACCAAGTACTTCCAGAAAAATGTGTTAGACTTGACAATGTTGGTTGTCTACTGAGCATTGAAAAAAATCAGAAAAATATACGACAAACCTGGTTGCAAAGGAATAACAATTGTTATGTGCTCTAAATGTAACATAAATTTGTTTAAATATAAGAAATAATTGTTTTGTTGACTATATTATGAAATGCAGTTTTTTATCATTTTGCTTTTTCTCTGCTAATTTTCTTGAATGGGAATTCTTGTGAAAATGTGCTCTTTCCCAAGTGGACTAATTTGTCCATTAATATATTCTTGTCTTTGGTATAAACAATTAAGGAACAAACTGCATGCATGCTTTCTAAATATCAAAATAAAGATAAGGATAACAATTTTAAAATTAAAACAATTGGGCAGTAGAGGTTTAAGTTACTAAGTATGGTATCACAGTAAATAGATAATATTTTGTCGTAGGCTCTTCTTCGCCCTGGTCGTCTAGATCAGATTATTTATGTTCCTCTCCCGGATGCTGATACTCGGAGGGAAATTTTAGCATTGCAGTTTAAAAAGTCCAAGTTTTCAGAAGATGTATCTTTGGAGGAAATTGTCTTTAGAACTGATGGATATTCAGGAGCTGAGGTGAGCATTTGGTTCACATTGGTGATTGTTTTATCATCTGATCTTTTTTTAATTTCAATTAAAATTTTTACAGGTATTAGCTGTGTGCCATGAGGCTGGGCTCATAGCTCTGGAGGAAGATTTAAATTCTCCTTACATAGAAAGACGCCATGTTGACGAAGCTTTGAGTATTGTTAAGCCACGCACTCCCCAATCTTTATTAAGTCTGTATGAAAAATATTTGAGAAATCGATGAAAAGTTTTGTAATTGCTTCAACTTTTGTGAGTCTTCTCGCTTGCATATGTAATTCAAAATCCAGCAAAATAAAATTTCCTGATAATAATTTTCTACTAGCTGTATTATATTATTTT
>KZ310113.1:7334-18192 GCA_000376725.2 Ladona fulva
TTCCCAAGGAGAAACGGACATGAAAAAAGTCTGACGGAACCGGGACACGAACCCGGGTCTCCCAATTGCCGGTCGGTTGCTCTATCCATTGAGCTATCCCGCCAGAACATTTCTCCATGCCGTTTGGGAGACTTTGTATGTATAGGTCCCGGTTCCGTCAGACTTTTTTCATGTCCGTTTCTCCTTAGTGAAGATATCATTCATTAATGAAGGAAACATTAAGTGCACCAAATAGAATACTATTCACAGTTATTGCATTCATTTTATTTATATTATTTTCCCATTGACTACCAGTTAACGTAACCACGCTCTACGTTTCCATAATGAGCGAAAATGGGAGTAATTTTTAAGGATTTTAAGAGCTCGGAGTAGTCTTCCGAACTCCTATACAGATTAAAATGTACAGCTTATAAAATATCAATTTCCTAAAGGCTAATTCATTTTTCCAATTACTGTAACATTTCGATCTCTAATCTAACCTAACTTGTATGGTAATGCATTGAAAACACGTGTACCGCATTTAAACGGCAATGAAAAGCTCTTTTATTGATGTTTTTTTCTTTCTTGGAATTGAGACGAAGAGACTCTATCCTTAAAGACGAGAACGTCGGGTAACAATTGCTAAAATAAATCCACCTGAAAGTTAGGGACTTTTCTCAATCCTAATGTACTACTAAAGAGTGACGTTCATAAGATTCGCTTCAGCATTTCAATGTTTCGTCGGTGAAATTCGTAAACAGGTAGCCTGAATAAAATCAGGAAGAGAAAACTTGGGGTATATACACACCATGCTTGAAAGCATGTATTGTGCTCTGATATAAAAAAGCAGTCTTATTTGTTTGTTACAGTTTGCATGATAGTTAGTTTTCCTAAAACGGTCATCACAAAGCACAAAACTTAAAAATCTCGATACGCTTTTTATTTTGCGGAATCGTGCATAATTCTCCCATGATTTAAAAGGAGCACAAAACAATAAAATCTATTGGCAATTTTAGTGATTTATGCTGACTCACATTTTCAAAGCGAGAAAGTGAGTATACTATATATTAAAAATAGAAACACAAAATAAGATGACCACGCAGAGGGGATTTTCCTTTCCATTCCTTCACTCCCAACGTTATACTAATTGCCTAATTTAATAGAAATCAAAGACAATAAACATTCCAAAGGTTCAGAATGTTGGCTAAATATCCAAAGAGCTATGCTCGGAAGCGTTTCCGAAGCAGTAAAGATTGGTTTCCTGTGGGTTAATAAGAGGAATCGAAATAAGTAATCGCGGCGGTCGTAAAGATAACTTCGCAAGACGCCTCTGCAAATTCCCTTTCAATCTCTCGTTCGACTCTCTCCCTTCCAAAAGGGCTTCGTCACATGACCCCACTCCGTGATGACGGAAAGGTTTTGCCCCCTCACCCCTCCCTGCCTGGTCCATTAGCGGAAGACTTAGAGAGATAGTCTACGTCCGCCAGATCCCGCTCTTCTCTCCTTCCGATTCCCACACCTACTCCCTCTATCCATTCCCTCTGCTCTTTCCTTAGCTTCCCTTTTCCTATTCGCATTAAATTTGAGGTTCAGTACAAATTTAGTATGTAAGTGTCTCCACCTGTGTATTTCCCTCCTCTTTATCCCTGTCTCCTTCCTTATTCCTCTATCCGATCATTTTCTCATTTGCTTGTCTCTGTTTCCACTCTGCATTTCCGTTCATTTACTTCCAATTCTTTCTCTTTTCCCTCCTGCTGTTTCATATTTTTAGAGTGCACGATTTGTTCCTTCATTTCAATTAAACAGAAATCAACTATCACATTTACTGTTAATTATACTTAGCATCCATTCAATTCGCCCGAAAATAATAACTAAAAAATGTTTATCCAGATAAGAAATATAGTGTTTAAATTAGGTACCATAATCAAATCACTCTACCTTGTGTACGATGGAGACAACAAAAAATCGCATAATTTGCGTAAACTCCGAAAATTTCGCGACGTCAGCAAAAGCTCTTTTCTTCCTTTGGATTGACAAACCGGTGAATATTATCACCATAGCTCCTCTCGTGTTATGAGTGCAAAATCTTAAGAGACGCACTAAATTTGAGCGCTGCATCTTCGGGGAATCCCCGCTCCACCTCAGAGCATAAAACTCCCACGCCACTCGACGCCCCCTTTTTTTCCAAGCAGCGGCGACAGCGTGAGGGGACCTTAGGCGCCTCCGGAAGACACCAGCACCACTTTCTCTCTTTCCGCGTCGCGCCCAAAAGACGGCGACACAATCTCTTTCAAAAATGGCGATCGGGAGGCAATGTGCTTGTCGGCGACGAAAAACGCATCTCGTGTTTATTTCAGACTCCGAAACAATTTCAAGAGAGTAACACACAGCATCCTTAAAGGCTCCAAAGAAAGCGGAGCCCGTTTGTCATTTTTTTGCTACTTTTTCCCTTTCCACGGCTGTGGTTGTGCACCATCTCCCCTCTTTTGGCCACGGCTCGACCAAAGCGTGTCGCCATTGTTTTCCTAGCTTCATGTACACATAATGCCTTTTCTCTCTCTTTAAGATTGGAACTTTATTAATAATAATTCTATCAATTGAAAATGTTGTGCTATTCGTTGCGTCTGCATTTCTAAATAGCACTTACGAAAAAAATTGGCTTGTATAATATAACATATATTATTATGCCCATGTTAAAGCAGTTAAAAATATTTGCTGATGATTTAAATATATTGAAGAAATAAATAGATACAATATATTAAATTGATCAGGGTCAACCTAGATTAGTCTACCAGGTCTAAAAACCAGAAACAAGGGAAAAAACGAAAACACTAGGGCTTTTTCAGTTTTTCAAACTAGAACAGTGAAGATATCAAACAAGGAAATGGGTTAGATGACTTGGCACGAAAAGTCGTGCATCTCGGAAATTCCCAAGGAGAAACGGACATGAAAAAAGTCTGACGGAACCGGGACACGAACCCGGGTCTCCCAATTGCCGGTCGGTTGCTCTATCCATTGAGCTATCCCGCCAGAACATTTCTCCATGCCGTTTGGGAGACTTTGTATGTATAGGTCCCGGTTCCGTCAGACTTTTTTCATGTCCGTTTCTCCTTAGTGAAGATATCATTCATTAATGAAGGAAACATTAAGTGCACCAAATAGAATACTATTCACAGTTATTGCATTCATTTTATTTATATTATTTTCCCATTGACTACCAGTTAACGTAACCACGCTCTACGTTTCCATAATGAGCGAAAATGGGAGTAATTTTTAAGGATTTTAAGAGCTCGGAGTAGTCTTCCGAACTCCTATACAGATTAAAATGTACAGCTTATAAAATATCAATTTCCTAAAGGCTAATTCATTTTTCCAATTACTGTAACATTTCGATCTCTAATCTAACCTAACTTGTATGGTAATGCATTGAAAACACGTGTACCGCATTTAAACGGCAATGAAAAGCTCTTTTATTGATGTTTTTTTCTTTCTTGGAATTGAGACGAAGAGACTCTATCCTTAAAGACGAGAACGTCGGGTAACAATTGCTAAAATAAATCCACCTGAAAGTTAGGGACTTTTCTCAATCCTAATGTACTACTAAAGAGTGACGTTCATAAGATTCGCTTCAGCATTTCAATGTTTCGTCGGTGAAATTCGTAAACAGGTAGCCTGAATAAAATCAGGAAGAGAAAACTTGGGGTATATACACACCATGCTTGAAAGCATGTATTGTGCTCTGATATAAAAAAGCAGTCTTATTTGTTTGTTACAGTTTGCATGATAGTTAGTTTTCCTAAAACGGTCATCACAAAGCACAAAACTTAAAAATCTCGATACGCTTTTTATTTTGCGGAATCGTGCATAATTCTCCCATGATTTAAAAGGAGCACAAAACAATAAAATCTATTGGCAATTTTAGTGATTTATGCTGACTCACATTTTCAAAGCGAGAAAGTGAGTATACTATATATTAAAAATAGAAACACAAAATAAGATGACCACGCAGAGGGGATTTTCCTTTCCATTCCTTCACTCCCAACGTTATACTAATTGCCTAATTTAATAGAAATCAAAGACAATAAACATTCCAAAGGTTCAGAATGTTGGCTAAATATCCAAAGAGCTATGCTCGGAAGCGTTTCCGAAGCAGTAAAGATTGGTTTCCTGTGGGTTAATAAGAGGAATCGAAATAAGTAATCGCGGCGGTCGTAAAGATAACTTCGCAAGACGCCTCTGCAAATTCCCTTTCAATCTCTCGTTCGACTCTCTCCCTTCCAAAAGGGCTTCGTCACATGACCCCACTCCGTGATGACGGAAAGGTTTTGCCCCCTCACCCCTCCCTGCCTGGTCCATTAGCGGAAGACTTAGAGAGATAGTCTACGTCCGCCAGATCCCGCTCTTCTCTCCTTCCGATTCCCACACCTACTCCCTCTATCCATTCCCTCTGCTCTTTCCTTAGCTTCCCTTTTCCTATTCGCATTAAATTTGAGGTTCAGTACAAATTTAGTATGTAAGTGTCTCCACCTGTGTATTTCCCTCCTCTTTATCCCTGTCTCCTTCCTTATTCCTCTATCCGATCATTTTCTCATTTGCTTGTCTCTGTTTCCACTCTGCATTTCCGTTCATTTACTTCCAATTCTTTCTCTTTTCCCTCCTGCTGTTTCATATTTTTAGAGTGCACGATTTGTTCCCTACCCAAATCGCATCCACAAACCCTTCTATGATTAAGATATAAACTTTAGTATATTTGATCACAGGCATTAATTCTTTAACAAAAAAGCATAACGTAATTGTAAACGATAATACTCTATTTTTCTCATTACCGTTCCTCTTTCTATTTAGAACACTTTATTTAATCTTATAAGATGCTTCTTTACTAAGTGAATTCATGCTCATTTTTTATTTTAATTCAACTGAAATTCAACTTAATCTTTAACGCCATCTGTTAGCGAAGGACTAAAGTATCAATCCCAGGAATAGTATCATCCCGGGATTTCGGGATTGACATATTGGATAAGATCCCGGGATATCAATCTTTATTTCTCATCTTTGCTTTAAATGTATCATTCGTGTGATGAATCCGTACCTCATTTGGGAAACAGAAGTTTGGTGCTCCAATAGCTGACAATTTCAGCCAACTTTCTTAAAATCATTCTCGCTATTGTCTTTGGGGTTGCTGAATTACTTTCTTAAGTTATGTTTAGGTTAACCATATTCCATCTAATTGAAAACAGGACTTTTTCATCACGATAACGGGACAAAACGGGATACATTTTTTTCTCGATTTTTTTTGAGAGATGTTTTCATGACATTAATTCAAGTATTATATGAAATAACTCTTGGTCGTTTTGCTTATAAAAATTTGGCTTAACCATTGATCATATACCCCTACTTCCTGCGGGAAAATCAGCTATAAAGCATTTGGGATCAATATACTTTAAAGGTGAGGTAGTGCCATTTGTTGAAGCTAACTTTTTTCACAGCAACCTCGACTACAGGGGCGAATACAAGCCATTAGAGGCCCTTAGCGCAAGGATTAGATTGAGGCGCCCACTGGGAATCATGAGTACAAATTCAAATTTTTTCATTAAATACGCAAATATATTTCCTATAGAAATCTCGTTCGCTTCAATACGATAAGAATAAATGAAAACGTTTTGAATTACAAAACATAGCATTTCTGTAAATTACAAAGCATGATGGATAGAGTTTACACTAGAATATATTNATTACAATTATTCGATACTGCAGTGAGTGCGTTATCAGCAATGGAGGCAAAGCAGCCCACAAGAAGGAATGGCTCGGAAACCCCTGATTTAAATGGAGGGAAAATGAGAAAAATGAATAGCGCACGGAAGCCATTAACGGTCCATCCAAGCGCATTGAGCAGCATCAACTCGCCGACACAATCTCTCCGCAGCTTTCACACGCTTCCTCTTGAATCGGGCGCCTGGAGCAGGAGCCACGTGGTGAGCCGATAAGCGATCCAGAAATACAGCGATGGGCTTCCTTGCAGAGGCCACGCTCCCGAGAAAACGATAAGGCCGCCGCGATCCCCACGACTTCCATGGGCAGAAACGACTAATAACTCCATCCTCTCTTTAACCTTTTTCCTCAAGGGTTCAAGACCCCGATTCTCCACTCAATATCCCTCCATTACCTCACGACCTTATGGTCATCTAACTGATGAAGACTGTGGTTATCCATGAATGCTAAAGAAGGTAAAAGTGAGTGGGATAGGTTGAGACAGACGAGAAAGAGAAAAATATTCTTGTAGTAATAGGGTGGAAGACTGTAAATTATTGTGAATGGAATATCACCAAGAATATTCTACGACATGTTAATAATAAAAATAACAATACCGAAATAATTCTTCAAAATAAGGGCAGTTTTCGGACTAACATGTCTTCTCTTGGGGTTAACTCCTGTAGACAGCGAGTAAAAATAAAAAAAGTGAACAACAAGCACGAAAAGCGTATGCCTATGCTGGAATTAGAGCCCTAAGTCGTCGTCTTAGTACAGGACATCAAACTAGAGCCGAACATTAAAGCGGAAAAACCGTAAATTTGGTTGTGAGAAAACCGAACCCGAACGGAGAAAAATTATGGACTTCGACCGGAATCGAAAACCCTTCCTATTCCATACCGATTTTTGATTGTACCAATGCACAATTTATTAAGTTTTCATTGAAGAAAGATCAAATAAACATGTGTAACTTCGACTTGCAACTAACCATCACTTAGTTTTATTCTCAAATTCAGTGTAATGTAGTGTATATGAAAAAAGTTGGAAATGATAAACCAAACATTCCGTGAATATGATATTCCAATGGTTAGAGTTAAAAAGAGGGTTTTAACCTTTTAAACGTTGGCAGAGGAAGCGAAACCGGAACAACCGATAATCGTTTTCATTGGTGAACCGGAATGAAAATCGGACGAAGAGAAAGGGATCTTTACCCTAGAAAAGCATTCTAACTACGCAGCCGAAACAGCAAATTTAGTTCATCACGTTTAAAGAAAATGCAGAATTTCAATAGTGTATCATCGATATTTATTACTCTTATTTTACAACTCATTCTCATTGTATATCAAAGGCTAAATCGCTAAAATTTCGTCACTCATTAAGCAATTAAATAGGAAATCTTCAAACTCAATGACGAGACTGGACTTCTTAATCTCTTTGTAATTATTTTGATTCATTTACGAAGAAAGGTGATGTCCATTATTATTTCTATAGGCATTTCAAATAGATGTTAATAGTATTTTTGTTTTTTTTAGTATCAAGAAATACCTTATAGTAAAATAATTAATGTTTTATTGATACTTTACACTTTAGATAAGTTTACACTACATCTTTTCTTGCTTTCGATGATATGCAAACAGTTGAGAAAGACAAGTTATTTTTTTCTTAGCAGTAGACTATTGGAATTGAAATTAGAGTTCGTTGGCAGATGATAATGGAGATGAAGAATGAGAACAAAGAGCATGAAGTTCAGTTTCGAAGGTAAAATATTTCAAATCCTGCATATGCGAGACTTGATTAAAATAATGTCCTAGGCCACAGTGTGGTTTCGTGGAGGCCAGAATGATTCTGAATGAACCGGGTCTAAAAGTACAATTTTGAAAATCACTAAACAGAATATAGGTATAAAATATCTCAGCTAATAGCCAAGCGAATGGAGGTGATGCATGAAAAAGAGTCTACTTATTACTATACTAATACTACTATCTACGGTCAACACATCATTCTTCAATTCGCTAATATATCGCATATATCAGTGGTGGCCAAAAGGATGCCGTTGTAATACATACATATGTGGTAAGGTTCTCCGAAGCTTAAGCATCCACTTTCAAAACTTCAAAT
Organism: Ladona fulva; assembly: GCA_000376725.2. Lineage (NCBI taxonomy): Eukaryota > Metazoa > Arthropoda > Insecta > Odonata > Libellulidae > Ladona > Ladona fulva. The sequence goes on from KZ310113.1 coordinate 15,180, forward strand.
CTGTAAATAATAAGTATTCAATGCATCAATTTTTCATAGTTCCACGTTATTTCGCAAGTAATTGTATTCTAAACATATCAATAATTTTTCCACTTGATAATATGTAATAATTTCTCAAATTATCAGCCGCATGCTTGGACCTGTGAGGAAGTGATATAGTATAGATCAGTAGGGCAAAAAGGAGGAAAATCACTTGTAATAATTTAAAACTTGTACGAAAGAGTGAATGTGTAAATAAAAATAATAAATGTGTGAATTAATAATTAATTCCTTTTGCAACGTATTTTTATACTACAGTGATGATAACAGCATTGTTAATCACTATTACTAGAAAATCATAAATTTCCACCACATGACTTATGAAAGCTGAATTATGCAAAATATATAGATTTCTCTTTTAAAGAATTTTTCTTAAGAACACTAAAAGGGAGTTATATAATATTTCTATCTCTTAGTATTCATATTAACATTTTCTGCGCTCATTCAAACTGATACTCCAGTATATCCAGTAACGTAAATGAATAAAACTCTCCTGAAAAGTAGACTTTATAGAATCAAACTTCAACTCTAAGAATTAACGTGGCCACTAACTGCCTCTTGGTTTGGAAGTAAAAGTAACTGCAATGAAGACTCGTTTCAGAACTAAATTAAAAGATTTAGTACTTTTCTCTTTCGTAGGTTTCTCAAGCTTGTTTACATCTCCTGCTGCAGACATTTCTAGGATTCCTTTTTTTATACCATCTTCGTTATAGCTACAACTCCTCCTCGTTGCAGGTGGTCGTCCTTCTCTGTGAATGAAAGCCTAAAACGTAATACATGATATCAATAATATATTTTTTTAAATAATTCTAAGCCTTGATAACTCCGCAAGAAAGATGTTCTCTGTGTCATATCGACTCATCCCATATCAACATGGTAAATAGTATTCGCTTCGAATAAACCAAAAACTAGAGGTGCTATTGAGTGTTGTGTGTAAAACGCCTTAGGCTAAAACTTTTCGCGTACTCCTATCCAATTCTAAACGGCAACAATATCGGCTATTGCTGATCTAAGAGATCCCATGGGTAATATACCGTCCTTAATGAATTCCCCGTTTCCCAGAAGTGGAATTAGAACCCAGAGTTAGAACTTTTCTAAATTTTCGTTAATTTTCTACGCTATAGCTTCACAGCTGAGGCGGGGAAAGCAAATTGTATTTGAGTATAAACTTGAGAAATACATAAATAATTTTCATCATGATTAAACGATTAAACTGACCATAACTGTGAGTTATTATTATTCGATTATTTTCGTGTAAACAGTTTGAGTGATTCATATATGTACTTTAATGTCATGTAATTGTTCATTGTAATATATGAGGTGTAATTAGCCCAAATCCTCTTTATGAGTGACATTGTGTGGGTGTTGTTTCCTTCTCTTCTCATTTTGTAGAAAATTTTGTATTTCTCATCTCATCTTTAATTTGTAATTAATCTTGTTTTGACATGTCACCAATTCAACACAGATCTTGCTCTGTGTGCTTGAATGAAATCGTGACGAAAATTATTATCATTACAATTATTCGATACTGCAGTGGAGTGCGTTATCAGCAATGGAGGCAAAGCAGCCCACAAGAAGGAATGGCTCGGTAACCCCTGATTTAAATGGAGGGAAAATGAGAAAAATGAATAGCGCACGGAAGCCATTAACGGTCCATCCAAGCGCATTGAGCAGCATCAACTCGCCGACACAATCTCTCCGCAGCTTTCACACGCTTCCTCTTGAATCGGGCGCCTGGAGCAGGAGCCACGTGGTGAGTCGATAAGCGATCCAGAAATACAGCGATGGGCTTCCTTGCAGAGGCCACGCTCCCGAGAAAACGATAAGGCCGCCGCGATCCCCACGACTTCCATGGGCAGAAACGACTAATAACTCCATCCTCTCTTTAACCTTTTTCCTCAAGGGTTCAAGACCCCGATTCTCCACTCAATATCCCGCCATTACCTCACGACCTTATGGTCATCTAACTGATGAAGACTGTGGTTATCCATGAATGCTAAAGAAGGTAAAAGTGAGTGGGATAGGTTGAGACAGACGAGAAAGAGAAAAATATTCTTGTAGTAATAGGGTGGAAGACTGTAAATTATTGTGAATGGAATATCACCAAGAATATTCTACGACATGTTAATAATAAAAATAACAATACCGAAATAATTCTTCAAAATAAGGGCAGTTTTCGGACTAACATGTCTTCTCTTGGGGTTAACTCCTGTAGACAGCGAGTAAAAATAAAAAAAGTGAACAACAAGCACGAAAAGCGTATGCCTATGCTGGAATTAGAGCCCTAAGTCGTCGTCTTAGTACAGGACATCAAACTAGAGCCGAACATTAAAGCGGAAAAACCGTAAATTTGGTTGTGAGAAAACCGAACCCGAACGGAGAAAAATTATGGACTTCGACCGGAATCGAAAACCCTTCCTATTCCATACCGATTTTTGATTGTACCAATGCACAATTTATTAAGTTTTCATTGAAGAAAGATCAAATAAACATGTGTAACTTCGACTTGCAACTAACCATCACTTAGTTTTATTCTCAAATTCAGTGTAATGTAGTGTATATGAAAAAAGTTGGAAATGATAAACCAAACATTCCGTGAATATGATATTCCAATGGTTAGAGTTAAAAAGAGGGTTTTAACCTTTTAAACGTTGGCAGAGGAAGCGAAACCGGAACAACCGATAATCGTTTTCATTGGTGAACCGGAATGAAAATCGGACGAAGAGAAAGGGATCTTTACCCTAGAAAAGCATTCTAACTACGCAGCCGAAACAGCAAATTTAGTTCATCACGTTTAAAGAAAATGCAGAATTTCAATAGTGTATCATCGATATTTATTACTCTTATTTTACAACTCATTCTCATTGTATATCAAAGGCTAAATCGCTAAAATTTCGTCACTCATTAAGCAATTAAATAGGAAATCTTCAAACTCAATGACGAGACTGGACTTCTTAATCTCTTTGTAATTATT